>JARYGA010060319.1:0-47773 GCA_030545235.1 Helianthus tuberosus | reverse complement strand
AGTTGGGAAACAGTAACTCAGTTAAGTCTGTTAGGTCTGTTAATGGATAGCTATGTTAGAATAAACTGAGAAATCAACTATGTGAAGCATGAATTGTATAAACTTGATTAACTGTTTATGTGTTACATGATGTTAACTGCCAAGCACACTTTGTGATATTAGATTGCATGTGAAACCTTACAAACATAAACTGATTGTGTATACGTGCATACTATAGGCTTTGACTGAATATTTGTGAGCACGTAATCTAGCAAACCGAGCAAACCGTGGTGAGTTCACACACTTTCTAAGGCATGGGATTCCCGGTGGTTGGGAATGGGTTAATGAATTAAAACGGAACCTACATATCCTCCTTGGGTAGGATATGTACCGCCATCCTCCATGGGTAGGATGCCAATATAAATCCTGCGTATTCTCCTTGGGTAGAATACGTACGTTCGTCCTCCTTGGGTAGGACAACAACCTTAAAACTTACTAGACAAAACTTTATCATGAAGTCCCTCATTTTTATATCGACTTAATCGCCGGGCCAATGGCGAGCGGGTCATTAGTTAATAGCGCTATTAGGGTTGACAAGCCTCACACCGTGCCGGTCGGACGAGCGTGTACTAATGGATCTGGGCACTTAGTCAATGATGATAGACATTGACGTAGGGCACAACTTACTTTCGTCAGTTGTCAATATGGTAACGGTCTAGTGGTTCATATGGGGAAGCCCCCACTGATTATGGATATGGTTTGGGAAACAAAGATACTGGTTAACTCATGGTTTACGAAACAACTTATGGTTTTCAAAACAAACTTGTAAAACTAAACAATCAACTGTGAACTCGCTCAACTTTGTTGTTGACTAGTTGTTACATGCCTTGTAGGTTGTTAGATGCTTATGGAGCTTACACGAGGAGGTCGTTGTGGGATATGGATTGTTATGTCCCTCCCGTACTTAACATTTGAACTTTAAATTATGTTTTGGTTATTTAAACATTACTATGCTTCTGCTGATTGCTTAAACATGTTTGGTTTCTTTTGAACACCAATTATATTGGGTTTGGTTTTATTTACTTAATTATATAGTTCAATATGATTGGTGGCTGGATCCTGGTCAGTCATGCCTCCATGCGGTGATACTCCGCTTATGGATTTTGGGGGTGTGACACCGGTGATTTTATATCATAACCAAACCATGAAGCACAAGTAGAATGAAAAGCCACCCTAGTTCACAAGTGTGACATGCCACACAAGTGTAAAACAAGAAACAACACCTCCAAAACCACAAAAAAACACTACTGATACCTATACATTAGTTCTAAACAATGCAATAGTAAAATTAACTAGCCAGAAAAACATCCATGCTAGTGATCTTCCACTCCCTTAGGATTTGACAAGCTGACTCCGTACACTTATACTTAAAGGAATGTAGTTTCAAGCGGATGGTCTCGGAGATAATTTCTACTAGCTTTTCTGGTGGCCGAGGTTGGTTGTTATAAAGCCTTGAGTTCCTTTCTTGCCAAAGAAAGTAAACAATAGCCGCAACTAAGAGTTTCCCAATAACAGCTTTAACCGACTTTAATTTGGCCTTGATAATCATCCACTCAGCTATATCTACCCATCTACCAGGAACATTATCCAACTCCGCCCTACCCTTTAACGAGTTCCATACCTTTGCAGAATATTCACACTCAAAGTACAAATGGGAATGAGACTCCAAGTTGTTGAAACATAGCATGCAACACATCATATTCATCGACCCGTTTGATAGTATTTGCACACTCCGGATCCCATCCTGGGTCCACAGCTACTCCCTAAACACCAACCAACAGTGAAAAGCATGCCTAGGAATACAACACGAGGTCCAAACAGCTTTAGCCCACGGAACTTTCTGCTGACGTCTTCGAATGGCGTCCCATGCAAGTTTAGTAGAGAAAGGAACAAGCTTCCCATCTGAATCTTTCCAAGCTATGACATCAGACTTGTTGCTATGAATTTGAATGGGGTTTAGTTGAAATAAGATAGGGAACAAGTCTCTCCATGCCTTAGGCCATTGCCAAATGTTATCAACAACCACATCCGCCACTTTTGAGTAGATAGACAACCCCTCTCTAGTTATTTGTCTAGGCAACACATATCTACTTAAGGGACAATCATCGCACCACATATCATACCAAAGTGACGTGTTCTGCCCATCACCAATCTTAGACCAAAAGAACTTTCTGACAAGCGGTCTAATTTGCAATAGCTTCCTCCAGCTCCAGCATGTATTCCTAGGATCAGGAATGTCCCAAAAAGATCTCTCCTTTAGTCTATACCTCCTAATCCATTCTACCCATAGCGACTTTCTACCAGAGACGATACTATGGATATGGAAGGACATTAGCGCTCTATTAACATCTAAGACACCCCGAATGCCCAACCCCCCTTCATCCTTAGGCATACAGACCGATTTCCAAGCGACTTTTGCTTTCCCAAACGATAAAGCATCCTGGCACCATAAGAAACCCTTCATCCTCTTTTCAATCTCTTTAACAATGCGGTCTGGGAGAATAAATACCGAGGCCCAATACGTATAAAGGGATGATAAAACTGATGATATAAGCTGAAGCCTACCCACAAACGATAGAAATTTGGTTTTCCAATCCGACATTCGCTTATCAATTCTCTCCACCAAGACCTTACAATCTTTGTACATAAGCTTTGACGCAATTAAAGGAACACCCAAGTACTTAATCGGAAGAGTACCTTCATCGAATGGAATAATAGCTTTAATAGCATTTTTCACGGCATTCGGCACATTACAAAAGAAAGCAGTGCTTCTTGTCATACTCGGGACCAATCCAGACAAGTGCCTAAACATATCCAATGACTTCATTATAACTTTAGCTGAATTCTGCTCTCCTCGTGCAAATAAGAATAAGTCGTCAGCAAAACATAAGTTAATGATCCTTTGTTTCTCACATTTGTTGTGGAATCGGAAGGATGAATCAAGAGACACAGCTCTTTGTAAAATAGCGGTCAAAACCTCCATAACTAACGTAAACAAGTACGACGACATAGGGTCCCCTTGTTAGTCCCCGTTGACCCTTAAAGTAGCCAAAAACATTTCCATTTATGCCAATAGAAAATGAAGATGATGAAACGCATGCCATAATCCAGCCAACCATACGAGGATGAAATCCAAACCCCTTCAATGTATTACACATAAAATCCCAATTGACTGTGTCATATGCCTTCTGTATGTCTACCTTAATGGCACACCTTGGAGCTCCCACATTTAAGTGGTAATTATGCATAAGTTCTTGAGTGAGCAGAATGTTATCTGAGATACGTCTCCCCGGGACAAAAGTAGACTGATTTTCACTAATGACATCATTCAATCCCTCCAGAATACGATTCGTCAAGATCTTACTTATACATTTGTATAAGACATTGCAACAAGCAATTGGTCTATAATCCATAACACAAGCAGGCGTAGGGATCTTAGGAACCAAAGCAATTGTAGTATGATTAATTTCTTGGAGCATTTTTGAGGATACAAAGAAATCCTGGACAGCCGTACAAACATCTTTACCCACCGTATTCCATGCCTTCTTGAAGAACGCAGATGTGAAGCCATCAGGTCCTGGAGCTTTGTTTTCATCAATGGCAAACATAGCAGCTTTAATCTCATCAAATGAGACCCCCTGACCATATTACGAGCAACTTGATCCTTAATGACTTTTGGAAACAAGTCATGAGTAGGAGTCTTAGCAACCGGCTCAGAGTTACGGAAATGATCAACAAAAGCATTTGGCACCTCCTTTCCTTCAAAAACATTACCACAAGAATCCTTAATAATGTCTATTCTACTTCTATGGTTCCGACACTTCAAAGAGTTAAAGAAGAACGCTGAATTTCTATCTCCCACATCCAACCAAAGAACCTTTGACTTTTGCTTTAGAAACCTTTCCTCATCCAACAAAGCCTCTTGGTATTTGGTAAGGCATTCAGATTCACGTCGACGTAGCTCCACATCCGTTGGGTGTTTATCAATATCATTTTGTAATGAATCCAGCTGACTTCGCATTGACTTAACATTCTGATGTAAATTACCTTGTTTAAACAACAAGCTTCTCAACGGGTGTTTAAGGGCCCTCAACCTTTTGACCACAATGAACTTAGGCACCCCTGCCACTTGCAATTGCCATCCGTTATGGACTATTTCAGCAAAATCTTTCTTACTGGTCAAAGAATTCGGAAATTTGAATGGAGTTGGTTTCCTAATGGCTGAAGACGCCAATCTGAGAACACAAGGGCTATGATCCGATATCCTATATGGCTGGAAAACAGCACACGCAGTAGGGAACACGTCCGTAAATTGCACATTAGCCATAATCCTATCTATCTTCTTCATGATGCCGATTCCCTTCTTAGGTTTCTGGTTCCAAGTGTAGTGAACACCCGTGCTATTAACATCAAAAACTTCCAGCTCTTCAACACATTCCTTAAAATCAAGCATACCCTTTGAAATAGTGGAAGTGCCAAAGACTTTATCCTCCAAGTTCAACGATGAGTTAAAATCCCCAAGAATCACCCATGGCTTATCCCTAACAAAGCGTTTATGTAACATAAAGAGTCCCATAGTTTCTGTCTCTCGCCATAGTAATTGTGAGCATAAACAAAGGAACAAAACATAGACTTATTGGCCTCCTTAAATAACTTGAACATGAACAACTTGGTCAGTTTAATTCAACACCATAACATTCACAACATCAGAGTTCCATCCTAGAATAATTCTAGTACCCTTGCTACAAAGTTGGCCATTAGAAACCCAGCTCCAAGATCTGCAAATGTTCTTACAAATTTCCGACAAATTGGCAATATCAACATGAGACTCCAGAATAGCACACATACTAATGTTATTTTCATGAATCATATCTCGAACCTCTCTTTGTTTCAGGGACCGATTCAAACCCCTTATATTGCAGCACGCCACACTATCCATGTAAACCCTCTCCAGCAGGAGTGCTTGCCCCTGTGTTATTCATCGTTCCACCAGGTTGAGTTTTATTCATTTGATCACTACATTGGATGGAGCTGTGCTTGAAGGATGCTTTACATGCGGTGGACAAGGACACTACAAAAGAGAATGCCCGAATTCGAAAGGACAGGATGTTAAGAGTAATTCCGTTGGGACAAGTGTCAGGAAGGCAAGCGAGAGCCCTGCTACTGTTACTGGTATGTTTCGAATCAAAAGCCAATTTATGTTCATACTTATGATACTAAAGCTGACTGGGTTTCGTTCTAGAAACTATGAACCATTGTTGTGTTCACCTATAAGTAAGCCAAGTATAAAGTGTCCGATAGAATTAATAATTGGTAAATTGATAGAAACTAGCGAGGTCGTTCGTGGTTATAGCATTTAGTATGGTGATTGTAGTTTTAGAGATTGGATTCGTATCGGTGGAATTGAGAAGTTTTGATGAAAATGCAAGAATGGATTCACTTTCAGAGGAAGAAATGAGGACTGTTGCTCGGAGAAGCTAGTTGGAATCCTTCGTTCTGATGATAATGGAAAGGCGGAAGCTGTGCGCGAGAAGTGATAGAGTCGAATGTTGAGTATTGATAGTCGGGAGTGGTCAGTATTGTGAGGATGCTGAGTTGTTGAGAAAGGGGTTATCCAGCGTTTGTAGTGAACGTGATGGATACGGAAACCGAATGTAGGAACGTCGGAGAGATTTCTATCAAAACGCAACTATCCGGAGGTCTTCCTAAAAGATGTCACACCCCGACCACGTAAAACAACAAATCGTGGCGGAAACGTCGGGGAGTGTTGTAACAGAATTATTGTTTCAAACCATGGATACAAAGAGTTTCGTTTTATTAAATATTAAACATTGTCTTAAAGTTAAACAAGCAAGTCAAACATAGTCTATCATCGTTATTAAATCACTAAGGCCTTGTCCAGTCCTAAGTGAGCATGCATCCTATTCGCAATCAACATTAAGCAACATCACCTGAAACATATGTAAAAAATAAAGTCAGCAAAGAAATGCTGGCGAGCACATAGTTTTTGTGTGAGTGTCAGATTCATGGCTCGTTGAAATATCTCGTACAACTTTGTTAATCGATATTTGAAACCTTGTTTTGTAAAATATTTGTATTGTAAAATGAATAACCAAGTCAAAACAGATTGGTTAAAATGAAACTTGTCGTAGCCACAACAGCTTATTTTGTTTGGGAGGAGCGTAACCGAAGGCTTTTCACTGACAAGAGAAGACATAAAGACCAGCTGGTAGAGATTGTGTTATCTACGGTCAGGATGAAACTTCATACGATGAGGTTCAGGAACTCCATCCACACGACTAGAGTGATGCAGGAGTGGAGTCTCCCTAGAGGGCTTGTAGTCACGGACGATGATTGTGGCTAAGTCTAGTGTCTTGTTTTTGAGTTTGATAGTTTGCTCGTTTTGAGTGGTGTTTTTGTTTAGCGTCTTGTGTCTGTTTCACGCTTGTATACTCTTGTATGGCATGTCATACAAGAGAACTAGAGGCGATTAGCCTTCACTTGGTTTATGTGGTTGGTTGGTAATAAAATTTAACCGGGGTAACCCTTTACCCAAAAAAAAACCTCGATGCCATGAATCTTAACCCAAAACATTTGTTTTCGTAAACCAAATCGTAAATCGTTCTTGTAGTAAAACTCGTATGGTTTATATAGTTTCGTAAACATCGTTGTGTGACATCGTTTAACTTGTTCTCGTTATAGATCATCGTTCATTTGTTTAAATAATTCAATCGTTCAAAATCGTACAATCGTTTAATATCGTTTTCGTTCCAATCGTTCTCGTTTTAATTGTGAAAAACTACTTTTGGTCGTCTCACTAATAACATTCAAAGCTTTGTGACTTGTCCATCGTTCAACTCGTTCTTGCATTAACAAACCTCCAAAGGGTAAGTTAACAATCATCAGATTCAGTCGTTATCCACCTAACCCACACATAACCATGGGTGCGGTCTAATAACGGGATTTGTCAGATCCTATGGTACCATAACCTAATACTGGTCGGCTTGATCAATGCTAATGAATGTCATTCGTTATGTAACTACAACCAACAAGCTCGTTCACATTATCAAAATCGTTATTACTTTAGTATAAATCATCTTACTCGTTTTGAAACCATCGTTAAAACATCAAAATCGTTTTGATACATATGAATCACCCCAAAACAATCGAAAACAGTAAAAGAGGGGAAATTCGATTCGCTATGCAGAACCAGAGATTCAGTGGTGCTCTATTGTGTGGTTTCCTCAATGTATCCCGAGGCATGCTTTCTTTATGTGGTTAATCATGAGGGGTAAGCTACTCACTCAGGATAAAATTTTGGGTTGGGATTTATCGCACAAGAAAAATATGAATATGATGTGTTGCCTGCTTTGTTATGAGAATTATGACTCCCATAATCACTTATTTTTTGAATGCAAATTCTCGTCTCAAGTCTGGTATATGGTTAGACAAAAGGTGGGAATGGACTCGATTCAGCCGATTTGGGGTGACATTGTGGAGTGGCTTCTAGTTCGTGCCCGGTCAAAGTCAGCGGCTAATCTGGTTGCTAGAATCTTAGTTGTGGCTTCGGCTTATGTGATCTGGCAGGAGCGGAACACTAGGTTGTTTAAAAATCAGTTAAGACCTCCAGAAACTATTAGTGCTTCTATCATTCAAATGGTTCGATATAAGTTGATGGGTGTGAAGCTGAAGAACACTGCTAGCGTACAAAGGCTTCTTGAAGTTTGGGAGATCCAAAGTCTTTCTGATGAGATTGATGGTGGTTGAGTAGCCGTTAGATGCTTGTGCTTTTTCTTCGCTAGATTAGAGTCTAGTGGTTTTGTTTTGTTTGTGTTGGTTTTTGTTTACTTTCATGGGGCATGTCTCATGATTGAAATAGTGTAGGTTTTCTACACTTGTGAATAGATTAGAATCACCGGGGTAACCCTTTACCCAAAAAAACAGTAAAAGAGGGGATCTATGTACTCACCTTTGGGTGTGTTTTTATATGTTAACACAATCCCACAATTTGTTTATTCGTCCTAAATTAAATAAGAATGATTTAATAATAAAAAAACTCACAAAAATACATAAGTTTCTCCGATACTTAGAATTTTCACATAACTTGGAGATTTCTCGAAAAGTTATTATTTTTGATTATATTAGTGTATTTGTATATATGGGTTAGCGTAGTACACATAATCTTGTCAACACTAACACATCATCATACACATATTGTAAAACACATAGCACATTGTAACACATAAAATTTACCCATGAACAACCCATTATGTCGAAAAACACTTATTTTAGCGTTTCGGTAACATTTTTGGGTGTCGGAAGTCACGTATGACTAACCAAACACCAAGTAAAATTAATATAAGTTAAAATACTTATTTCTATAGCAAAAATATCAGTTTGGTTACTGATCTAAAACAGTTTTGTAAAAATCATCCGAAAAGCCTATTTTTAACCGTTTTACCGCATAGTTTTGCATCAAACGTTACCCGAACCATCCCAAATCGAAATGACTTGAAATTTTAACACAACCCATGTTATTTACTGAATAAAATAATGGTTATACTCATGATAGTGCAGGTCTTAAACAAAGCACATAAATCATGCAAATTTCACATGATTTACCACTTTTTAAGCTATATGTACAACATGCAAAGCTATCAAACCTATGTCAAAGTTTCATGCCATTATAATGTACCAAATAATAATATTTTTAGTGTTTATAACCTGTTCAAAAATATTTTTGTCATACAATCACTTTTTATCACTTCTTGAGCTTTAAACCAACATATATTCACATGTACAAGTGCCTAAAGCATACTATCATAACATCATCATTTTATGTTAATCTAAATGCATCAAATATGTGATATATTCAGATTTATTTGCTGATGTAATTTACATTTAACATATCATACATAAATCACCAAATACTTGCATTTTTACCACCATTCAAGAACATGTAACACTTAAACAAGTACTTTATCAAAATAAAGCTCAAAACTCAAACACATATGTATATGTGTACGGTTATACATATACATATACATCACCATTTTTTTGTATCATGACCCATTTCATTTTAGATTTCAAGTTTAGTGAAAATCCCAAGATTCAAGAGAAACTTCAAATCATCAAGAACAACCAAGAATCAAAGTATGATTTAAACATAAGTGTTATACCTTCAAGATTCAAGTGGGTTGTGGGATGAGATTTTGATGATAGGAAGCTTGAAATTACTTGAATGCACCTTGGAAACCCCTTTAGATCTTCACACCAACTTGAAGGTTGCTAGAAATGAGCTTGAATATGAAGAACAAGATTGAAGAAAGGATGAAGATGGAGAGAGAGAGAGTGGACGATTTTGGGGAGGAGAGAGAGAGAGAGAGGATTTTGTTAGATTGAGTTTGAGATCTTGGAGATTTATAAAGATATAAGGAGATATGGTGGATATAGAAAGATTATATGCAAAGACACTTGTCCACACAAGAATCCAATAAGATATTAGGAGATCTTAGCAAAATTTTAGTGGGGCCACATATATGTAACCGTAAATACATATGGGGGAGGGGGTGAAGTGTAATTTTTTATAAATATGTTATATGTAGGCTAAAACGGGTGTTTAACTGGATACCGGGTATTTTATCTTGCGTTTAAATCCCGGTTTATGGCGTTCTAAATTATTTTTATTATTCTATAAAAATAAACTCGCCAAAATATTACTAAAATAAATTTCATTTGCCAAGACTGGCTGTGTTGTCTGCGTTTTGCGGTAGAAGCACTGTGTTACGCAGTAACACGCGGTACGCGCTTTAAACTTGAAAAATAACGTTTTTAAGCATTTTAATTTATTTTTCAACACGGACCTGATTAAAATAAAATTTTAAATATTATCCAGGTGGTCACCAACGTTTGTTTCGCAGTTTTGTCGTAATTAGTTCTAAAGCTCGAATAAACATGTTTTTGTCATACCGAATCCTTCGAAACTTATTTCTAAGTTGTGTAAAGGATATTTAGGGTATGTTTGGCTTACGTCACAGTTTCGAAGTGTACGTCGTGTTAAACTGATTGCGTTTACGCACCAGTTTGCGTATAACCTTCCAGAAAGTGATTTAAAGCTTGAAATCGGAATCGAATCAAATTGTAAAATCATCACACACAATAACACATATAATAACACCAAAGCACATTGTTTTATTGATAACCAACATTGTTTTACATTATACGATGATTACAGAACACAGTTGTCACAGTCTCCCCTACTTTAGGAAATTTCGTCACGAAATTTTATTTAGAGGATACTTGTGAAAACAAATGCGGATATTTCGTCTTCATCTGGTCCTCACGTTCCCAAGTAAACTCGAGGCCACGTTTGGATTCCCAGCGAACTTTGACCAATCGAATCCGTTTGTTCTTCAACTGTTTGAATGTACGGTCCACTATTTCCACAGGTTTCTCGACAAAGTGCATTGTTTCATCGATTTGAATCTCGTCGAGAGGAATGTGAAGATCAGCATCAGCTAAACACTTTCGCAAATTGGACAAGTGAAAAGTCGGATGAATATTTCCAAGCTCTGGAGGTAGCTCTAGTCGATAGGCAACATTTCCAATTCTTTCAACAATCTTAAATGGTCCAACGTATCGTGGTGTAAGTTTTCCTTTCTTTCCAAATCTCACCACTCCCTTCCAAGGTGACACCTTGAGTAGGACACGGTCTCCGATTTGAAATTCTAAGGGCTTGCGTCGCATATCCGCATAACTCTTTTGACGGCTTCTAGCTGTCACAAGATTATCGCGAATTTTCTTGATTTTGTCTGTTGTTTCCAGAATGAGCTCAGGTCCAGTAAGCTGAGCTTCACCGATCTCATTCCAACATACAGGTGAACGACATTTTCGACCGTAGAGAGCTTCGAATGGTGCCATATTAATGCTAGCATGATAACTGTTGTTGTAAGAGAACTCGATCAGTGGAAGATGAGAATCCCAATTACCACCAAAGTCTATCACGCATGCTCTAAGCATATCCTCCAAAGTTTGAATCGTCCTCTCAGATTGCCCATCTGTTTGGGGATGATAAGCAGTGCTTAGATTCAGTTGGGTTCCCAAAGCAGATTGCATGGTCTTCCAAAAATGAGACAAAAATCGAGCATCACGATCAGAAATGATATCCAAAGGAACACCATGTCGAGATACTATCTCATCAACGTAAATCTTTTTTTTTGGGTAAAGGGTTACCCCGGTGATTCTATATATTCACAACCAAACCAAAACAAGTAGTGCAGAGAGCCTACACTAGTTCAATCATGGGACAGGCCCCAAGAAAGTATACCAAACATCAAACCAAAACAACCAAAAACAAAACAAACATAAAGACTACTAGCCTAACATCTAGAAAAACCAACATCACGAAAAAACACCCTACTCAGCCTCCATCATCATGACCGAGTTCGCCACCAATTTCCCAATCTTCAAGCAGCTTCCGCACATTTGCAGTATTCTTTAATTTTGCTCCCATTAGCTTGTATCTTACTGTCTTTAAAATAACTTCACTAATCATCTCCGGAGGTCTCAGCTGATTTTTGAATAACCGGTTATTTCTCTCTTGCCATATAACATAAGTAGTAGCTGCCACTAGAAGCTTAGCAACATAAACCACCACCGATTTTGACCGAGCACGAGCAAGTAACCAATCTACAATTTCTCTCCATTTCGGGTTAACCGATGACATACCCACCTTTTGCCTCACAATATGCCAAACTTGAGACGAAAACTTACATTCAAAGAAGAGGTGAGGATGAGAATCGAAATCCTCATAGCACAAAAGACAACACATCATATTCATATTTTTCCTCCTTGCAAAATCATGGAACGTGAAGTCAAGTGGCTTAAACGCAAGCGCATTCCTTTGGTCAAAGTTCGCTGGGAAGCTAAACGTGGACCTGAGTTTACTTGGGAACGCGAAGATCAAATGAAGGCGAAATATCCACATCTTTTTCCACGAGTTTCCTCTAAATAAATTTCGGGACGAAATTTCCACAAGTAGGGGAGACTGTAACAACTGTGCTTGTAATCACTATGAACAGTTCTGTTATCAATAAAACAATGTTATTTGATCCCAATGTTTGTTTTGTTATGTTATACATTTTTCATGTTTTGACTTTTATGTAATTTCAAACTCTACATCGCTTTCTGGAGAGTTATACGCAAACTAGTGCGTAAACGTACTCAGTTTAATGCGAGAAATACTCTGGAACATCAACATATACTCAACATACCTTAAATAACCTTTACATAACTTAGAAATAAGTTTTGAAGGCTTTGGTATGGCAAAAACAAGTTAATTCGTTTACAGGGACTAAATATGACAAACTGCGAAAGTATGTAAATTTGAACTGTAACGAACATTCCGGAACATAACCATAAGTTAAACACACCTTAAATATCCTTTACATAGCTTAGAAATAGGCTTTGAGGGGTTCGGTGTGCTAAAATAAACTTTTGGGTCATTCAGGGACTAAAAGTGTCAAAAAGTGCACAAGTTTGCATTTTCGCGCATAAATTACGTTCTGAATACATCCGGACATCCAAAAATTTATGTGAGCATGACTATATTATGTTTTAGTGTTCGCCATAAGAAAAATCCATTCGTCGCATCATTTTGATCGTTTTTCGCGCTTATGCGTATTCCGTCGTAATTAACCGAACAACGCGACCGTACGGCTAAACGAACCGACATCTGAGATATTTTTGAGCATGTTTTAAGTTCCCTATACTTTAACTTCATTTTAGAGCTTTGAAATGGGGTTAACGGGCCTTAAACGTGTCAAAAATGGGCTGAATGCATGACAGGGACCAAAACTGTAAATCTGCCAAAGTTGTTACCTTACGGACCTCAACATTGGCAGCTTTGAGGTCCGTAAAGCAGTCTGCAGACCAGATTCAATGTTTTAATCAGCTGTTTGCAGCTGTTTAATCCTCCTCCACATGTTCTAAACTTGCTTAGTCACTAGATAAGGATCATATTTAGCTTCCACAACATTGTGACAAGTGTACGGACTAGATCTTTTCCCCTTTTCCAAGAAACGATCCTAATGGTTACCCGAATACTATAAATACCCCACCCCCCTTTGTTCATAAT
The DNA here is from genome assembly GCA_030545235.1 of Helianthus tuberosus. Lineage (NCBI taxonomy): Eukaryota > Viridiplantae > Streptophyta > Magnoliopsida > Asterales > Asteraceae > Helianthus > Helianthus tuberosus. The sequence continues at coordinate 34,599 of JARYGA010060319.1, read as the reverse complement.
CACTAGAAATTTGATTTGAGAAACTCTAAGTTTGTTTCATACCTGAGATTTTTGAATCAAGTTTAGCATTCGGGGACCCTTCGTAAGTATTCTTTCGTTCTTTTCCTTATTTTTACTGCTTTTCGAGTCAGAAAGTCAAACTTTGTTTGACTTTCAGCGTTGACCAGTAATGGTCAATGCGAAGTTCGTTAGAACTTCGCAACGTGAGTGTAATCACGTTGGTCATAGTCCCTTGGGACTATGCCCACTGATTACCACGTTGTCTAGAGTCGTAGGGTAGGCGATCTAATAAATCGCCTATACCTTCGAACTCGACCCAGTTTGGTCGATCATTAGGATCCGACCAAACACAGTAGGTGACAATAGTAGGTAGGGAATAACCTTCCGAGGTTATACCCTATGGTCACATCGTTTAAGTAGTTGTATGATAGGTAGTTTATATGCCTTAGGTAAATTACCAGAATACCCTTTTCATACATAATTGGTAATTTAGCATATGTAACCTAAAATTTTGTCACGTAACTGATTATGTAACATGTTTAGGCATATAATACTTGTCATAGGACTAGTTAGGCGGTCCGAACGCGTTTCACGCGCACGATGCGTTAAAGTAGCATAAGCTACCTAAACGGATCATAATGGGTCAATAAGACTTAGGTTAAGTTTCATTTAGCATGTAGGCTTTGTTAAACCATATCACGTGAGTTCCTACACTCATTTGGTTTACAAACCCTAATGCTACCCAATCTTCCGAGATAGGTCCGGTTTATTAACATAGTTACCTATACTAGGTGTCGTTTGATTCCGAGATCTATAGCATTACTTGGTAGTTATCTTTATACAACTGAGCAATCTCAGGTGAGTACATAGACCCCTCTTTTACTGTTTTCCAAACTGTTTTGGGGTGGAACACATGTGCCTACTTGTTACTTTCATGCTTTCCTGTTTTCACATTATAGACATGCTATGTTCGTTAGTACATTATAGTACACGATTTCATTACATCTTATGCTAGGTGTGCCCATTGTGTGCATTACTTAGTACATTGTTTTACATTACATTTCATGCTAGGTGTGCCCATTGTGTGCATTACTTAGTACATCGTTTTACATGACATTTCACGCTATGCATGTTCATTTGATTACATACTTAGTGCATTGTTTTCACATGTTCACATTTTGGTATGACATTTGGTTTGTTTACATGGGACAATACATTCATTAACATTAGCTACGCCGTTCGTTAGTAGGTAGTGGTACCATAGGAATTGACAACTCCCGTTCCGGACATCTCAGGGAAAGGGGACAGAAAGGAATGACCGAATTCGATGATATAAGACAGATAGACCTTTAATTTGTTTAAAGGGCTTATCACCACAGTCGCAAGGCTTGGATGTATGCATTTTCACAATACCGCATAAATGTTCATATTAAATAGTTGCATGCATTTACACAAAACATAGCGTTGATTTAAACCAAGTTTTACTTCAACATTTTGTTTTTGTGCATATGGTTTAGTTGAGACATTTCACTTGCCATACATGACATTTTGACATAGACATTTTTCACATAAACATTTGACATGGATATTTGACATAGACATTTGACATGGATATTTGACATAGACATTTGACATGATTTACATCTTGACATAAACACTTTGACATATTATTTAATACATTTGACAATTGAATTAAACATAGACTTCTTACATTGGTTGGTTTGGTTTGATTAAATGATTAAGTAACGATGCGTGTGTAATATGATACAAGCATGGTGGATACGCCGCTGGTACTTCCTATATATAAGTGTTTGTATGGTATTACATGGCGTAACGTTACTTGAATCATTTCAGTTTGAGACATAGAACATTTTATACAAATAACATGCTTTTCACAAGACATTGATTTACAAACAACTTATCTTATACAAACACATTTTTACATGGTTATTTATTTAACCTGACATTTACTTATACATATCATCTGACCTTATTGTTTTCAAATGATTTACAAGACAAAGCAAAGTACGGGGTTCATGATTAAACATTTTCTTAAAACAGAAGTCATGAATCCTATTTTCACAAAACCTATGTATCTCACAGGCATTTTTATGCTGACGTACCTATTTTCACATGTGTTTTCAGGTGCTTTTCCATAGGATGTTGTTCATGATACTAGGGCGGACCTGTGCCTTAGAGACTTTAAAAGATGATAGACTATGTTTAATTATGTTCTGAACTCTTTAATTTCCTGTTTGAAACAATGTAACACCTTTGTTTTTAAATAAAATACAACTTGGTATGCCATGGTTATGAAACAATTAATTCTGTCGCAACACGCCCCGATGTTTCCGCCGCGGTTTGTTGTTTTACGCGGTCGGGGTGTGACAGAAGAGTTGGTATCAGAGCCAATGGTTATAGGGAATTAGGTTATTAGTAATGCTTTGACCTAGACTATAACTTTTCTAGGAACCTAACACAAGCTATCTTGTGTTTAGATCTTAAAACATGTACATCACCTATCCTTAGGTGATTAACAAAACAAGGAACCAAATTATTTTTCCGAAACGATTTTTTGAAAAACAATCATCTGTTTTTGAATAAATTTTTACAAGGTTTTGAACCCTCAATTGTAAGGTTTTGAACCCTCTGTTTTATGGTTTTGAACCCTTTTCAAGTTTGGTTTTTGGCCTTGTGCCTTCTAATTTTCAAAAATCCCGTCAAACGTTTTGGGTTTTAAATAATGTGAACATGTGCAAACTGGAAGGGTGAATGCCTGTATTCTGGGTTTTCTGTCTAGGCAAGCACTTCGTATACATCTCAACCAGACGCGAGACCAGTTGTGCTTACCTGAGAATTCTTGGGATGAGTGTTCACTTATAGGCGAGCATGTCTTCATTATACATTATTTTTGACCCATTTACTTTGATTAGTCACTGTGTGTCGTTTGTTTGCTTTGTGATACGGACGAATGACCACCATCTTTGCTTTTGTTGATTTTGTTTCATCTCATTCTTTTCATCCAATCATCTCACTCGTTTCTTTTCATGTTTTCCTCTTTTAGAATGCCTCCTCGACACGAGAATCAGATAGCTACTGCCGAGCTGGCAGAAATTATTGCGCAGCAGATGGCTGCTCAGTTTCCAAATCTCTTTGCTCAATGGAACCAGGCCAACAACAACAACAACGTTCCATGCAAATACAAGGATTTTAACCAGGCTAAACCACTCAAGTTTAGTGGTTCTGAGGGAGCGACTGGGCTTCTTCAGTGGTTCGAGAGCATAGAGAATACTTTTCGCCATGTGCAGTGTCCGGATAATCACAAGGTCGAGTTCTCCTCGAGTGTATTTCAGAAGAGGGCTTTGACATGGTGGAACGGGGTTATGAGAGACCGGGGTGCAGAAGTTGCTCTCGCACAGACATGGGCTGAACTTAGAGCCCTTATGATGAGGGAATTCTGTCCTCGCCATGAGCAGCGAGCATTGGAGAAGGAGTTTGATGTTTTGAAGCAAGATAGTGGTGAGCACAGGGCTTATACTGATCGGTTTGAAGAATTGAGTCTGCTTTGCCCAACAATGGTCACCCCACTCGACAAGGCTATCGAGAGATACATCGATGGTCTACCTGACTCGGTACAAGACATTCTTACTGGTAGTAACCCTGCCACACTTCGTCAGGCGATCGAGTTATCTGCAACATTGACTGAGTCACAGATCCGGAAGAACAAGTTACACAGGAAGGGTGACAAGGGCAAGAAGCAGTCGGCTGACAAGGAAGATAGCAAGAAAGGTCAAAACTTGAATGGAAAGAACTCTGGTTCTTCGAAGAGGTCAAGGAAGCGTAAGGCTTCCCAAAATTTTGCTATCACTGCCCAAGCTAATCTGGCAGCTCCCAACCAACCCGCACAGCTTCCAGCAAAGAAACCCTATACAGGGAATGCACCTTCGTGCAATAGATGCAACAGTCACCACCAGCCGCAACTTCCATGCCGTTTCTGTACTAACTGTGGGAAATCAGGCCATCTCGCCAATGTTTGTCGATCTGCTCAGAATCCCGCGGTTCAGAACCCGGCTCAACAAGTTGCACAGCCTCCTGCTCCGCAACAGGGTCAAGCTGCACGACCACAATACCCACCAGGTGCTTGTTACAATTGTGGGGATCTGACCCACTATAGGAATCGGTGCCCAAGACTAGTCAACCCGAACCAGAACCAGAACCAGAACCAGAACCAGAACCAGAATCAGGCTCCGGCTCGAGGCCGAGTTTTTAACATGAATGCCAAGAGGCACAGGCTGACGATAATGTGGTGAACGGTACGTTCTTTATTAATAATCAGCCTGCATCCGTTCTTTTCGATTCCGGTGCCGATAAGAGTTTCGTGTCTTTGTCTTTTGAGCCTATGCTTCGCGTGTCTAGAACGAAACTAGGCAAATCTTTGACAGTAGAGGTTGCTAGTGGTGAACCCATTATTCTTGATTCTGTTCTTCACAACTGCCAGTTGAATCTTAACGACCATCTTTTTCCTATTGACCTCGCGCCTATGCAACTTGGAAGCTTCGACGTTATTGTGGGAATGGATTGGTTATCCAAGCATCACGCAGAGATAGTTTGTTCTAAGAAGATTGTTCGTGTGCCGCTTTCGACAGGCGAGATCCTGCAAGTTCAAGGTGAGAAGCCTACCGGTGGTCTCAAACTCATGTCTTGTTTTAAAGCTCGGAAGTATCTGCAGAAGAACTATGTGGCTTTCTTAGCACATGTTACAGAAGATAAAGGCAAGGGTAAGTCTATTTCAGATATTCCTGTCGTTCGGGATTATTCTGAAGTATTCCCTGAAGACTTACCTGGTCTACCTCCAGCACGCCAAGTCGAGTTCCGCATTGATCTCGTACCTGGTGCAAACCCCATTGCCAGAGCTCCATATCGTCTTGCACCGTCTGAGATGCAAGAGTTGTCTAAACAGCTTCAGGAGCTCTCTGACAAAGGCTTTATCCGTCCCAGTTTTTCACCTTGGGGTGCTCCCGTTCTTTTTGTCAAGAAGAAGGATGGATCCTTTAGGATGTGTATCGATTATCGTGAGCTTAACAAGCTTACCATCAAAAATCGATATCCTCTACCTCGCATAGACGACCTCTTTGATCAGTTACAAGGCGCTTCTTATTTTTCGAAGATCGATCTGCGTTCCGGGTATCATCAACTTCGGGTGCAAGAAGAAGACATTCCGAAGACAGCATTCCGTACTCGTTATGGACATTACGAGTTCACAGTCATGCCATTCGGTTTGACTAATGCTCCTGCTGTTTTCATGGACTTAATGAATAGGGTCTGCAAACCTTATTTGGATCAGTTCGTCATTGTTTTTATTGACGATATCTTGATTTATTCTAAGACGCGAGCTGATCACGAGCAACACCTTCGTCTTACTCTTGAACTCCTGAAGAAAGAGCAACTTTTTGCCAAATTCTCCAAGTGCGAATTTTGGCTTAAAGAAGTTCAATTTTTGGGACACATTATCAACGAACAGGGTATTCATGTAGATCCCTCCAAGATCAGTGCGATTAAGGATTGGGATACGCCTACTACTCCTACTGAAGTTCGTTCATTTCTTGGTCTAGCGGGTTATTATCGCCGCTTCATTGAAAACTTCTCTAAGATTGCAGTTCCTCTAACTGCTCTAACTCAGAAGAAAATGCCCTTTTACTGGGGATTCAAACAAGAGGAAGCTTTTCAACACTTGAAGCAGAAGCTTTGCGATGCGCCTATTCTATCATTGCCCGAGGGTGATGATGATTTTGTCGTGTATTGTGATGCATCTAAATTGGGTCTTGGCTGTGTTCTGATGCAAAGGAACAAAGTCATAGCCTATGCATCAAGACAATTGAAGATACATGAGAAGAACTACACCACTCATGATCTTGAGTTGGGTGCAGTTGTCTTTGCTCTCAAGATCTGGAGACACTATTTGTACGGTACAAAATGTGTGGTTTTCACTGACCACAAAAGTCTTCAGCATATCTTCAACCAGAAAGAACTCAACATGAGACAGCGACGTTGGGTTGAGCTTTTAAACGACTATGACTGCGAAATTCGCTACCATCCTGGTAAGGCGAATGTCGTAGCTGATGCATTGAGTCGTAAGGAACGTACTAAGCTTCATTGTGTACGTGTTCAGTCTGTTATTCAAGCTCGATCCGATATTCAAGCACGCATTTCTCAGGCTCAACAATCTTGTGTTTCACAAGGTTTTATGGATAAGGAATTTCCCTATCACATAACGCCTGCTCTGGAACTGAAGGACAATGGGTCATATTACTTCATGGACCGTTTGTGGGTCCCAAGCCAGGATGATCTTCGTACCCTGCTTATGGATGAAGCCCATAAGTCTCGCTATTCTATTCATCCGGGCTCAGATAAAATGTATAAGGATCTTCGTATTCACTATTGGTGGCCGGGTATGAAGAAAGACATTGCCTTATACGTATCAAAATGCCTTACTTGTCTTAAGGTTAAGGCTGAACATCAGCATCCTTCTGGTTTATTGGAGCAACCAGAGATCCCAGTTTGGAAATGGGAAAACATTACTATGGATCTTGTTACCAAACTCCCGCGCACAAAGAAAGGTCATGATGCCATCTGGGTAGTCGTTGATCGTCTTACAAAGTCAGCACATTTCTTGCCAATCCGCGAGGATTTCCCTACTGACAGACTTGCTCAAATCTATGTAGATGAAATTGTAGCTCGACATGGTGTTCCTTTGAACATCATTTCTGACAGAGATGCTCGTTTCACTTCTCATTTTTGGAGAACCATGCAATCTGCTATGGGGACCCAACTTAATCTGAGCACAGCTTATCATCCGCAAACGGATGGTCAATCTGAGAGAACAATCCAGACTCTGGAGGATATGCTTAGAGCTTGTGTGATCGATTTTGGTGGTAGCTGGGATTCACATCTTAAATTGATTGAATTCTCCTACAACAACAGTTATCACACTAGCATCAAAATGGCTCCTTTCGAAGCTCTCTATGGTCGAAAATGTCGTTCACCAGTCTGCTGGAATGAGATTGGCGAGGCTCAACTTACTGGACCTGCCCTCATTTTAGAGACAACTGACAAGGTCAAGAAAGTTCGTGATAACCTTCAGGCAGCTAGAAGCCGTCAGAAGATTTACGCGGACCCAAAACGCAAAGCCTTGGAATTTCAAATCGGTGATCGAGTATTACTTAAGGTCTCACCTTGGAAAGGTGTGATCAGATTTGGAAAGAAAGGAAAGCTTGCACCTAGATACGTTGGACCATTCAAGATCGTCGAAAGAATCGGAAAGGTAGCCTACAGACTTGAGTTACCTCCTGAACTGGGAAATGTTCATCCAACTTTTCACGTGTCCAATCTCAAGAAGTGTACAGCTGATGAGAACTTCTCCATACCGCTTGACGAAATTCGTGTTGGCAAAACACTGAAATTTGTTGAGAAACCAGTGGAAATCATGGAACGTGAAGTCAAGTGGCTTAAACGCAAGCGCATTCCTTTGGTCAAAGTTCGCTGGGAAGCTAAACGTGGACCTGAGTTTACTTGGGAACGCGAAGATCAAATGAAGGCGAAATATCCACATCTTTTTCCACGAGTTTCCTCTAAATAAATTTCGGGACGAAATTTCCACAAGTAGGGGAGACTGTAACAACTGTGCTTGTAATCACTATGAACAGTTCTGTTATCAATAAAACAATGTTATTTGATCCCAATGTTTGTTTTGTTATGTTATACATTTTTCATGTTTTGACTTTTATGTAATTTCAAACTCTACATCGCTTTCTGGAGAGTTATACGCAAACTAGTGCGTAAACGTACTCAGTTTAATGCGAGAAATACTCTGGAACATCAACATATACTCAACATACCTTAAATAACCTTTACATAACTTAGAAATAAGTTTTGAAGGCTTTGGTATGGCAAAAACAAGTTAATTCGTTTACAGGGACTAAATATGACAAACTGCGAAAGTATGTAAATTTGAACTGTAACGAACATTCCGGAACATAACCATAAGTTAAACACACCTTAAATATCCTTTACATAGCTTAGAAATAGGCTTTGAGGGGTTCGGTGTGCTAAAATAAACTTTTGGGTCATTCAGGGACTAAAAGTGTCAAAAAGTGCACAAGTTTGCATTTTCGCGCATAAATTACGTTCTGAATACATCCGGACATCCAAAAATTTATGTGAGCATGACTATATTATGTTTTAGTGTTCGCCATAAGAAAAATCCATTCGTCGCATCATTTTGATCGTTTTTCGCGCTTATGCGTATTCCGTCGTAATTAACCGAACAACGCGACCGTACGGCTAAACGAACCGACATCTGAGATATTTTTGAGCATGTTTTAAGTTCCCTATACTTTAACTTCATTTTAGAGCTTTGAAATGGGGTTAACGGGCCTTAAACGTGTCAAAAATGGGCTGAATGCATGACAGGGACCAAAACTGTAAATCTGCCAAAGTTGTTACCTTACGGACCTCAACATTGGCAGCTTTGAGGTCCGTAAAGCAGTCTGCAGACCAGATTCAATGTTTTAATCAGCTGTTTGCAGCTGTTTAATCCTCCTCCACATGTTCTAAACTTGCTTAGTCACTAGATAAGGATCATATTTAGCTTCCACAACATTGTGACAAGTGTACGGACTAGATCTTTTCCCCTTTTCCAAGAAACGATCCTAATGGTTACCCGAATACTATAAATACCCCACCCCCCTTTGTTCATAATCACTAGAAATTTGATTTGAGAAACTCTAAGTTTGTTTCATACCTGAGATTTTTGAATCAAGTTTAGCATTCGGGGACCCTTCGTAAGTATTCTTTCGTTCTTTTCCTTATTTTTACTGCTTTTCGAGTCAGAAAGTCAAACTTTGTTTGACTTTCAGCGTTGACCAGTAATGGTCAATGCGAAGTTCGTTAGAACTTCGCAACGTGAGTGTAATCACGTTGGTCATAGTCCCTTGGGACTATGCCCACTGATTACCACGTTGTCTAGAGTCGTAGGGTAGGCGATCTAATAAATCGCCTAAACCTTCGAACTCGACCCAGTTTGGTCGATCATTAGGATCCGACCAAACACAGTAGGTGACAATAGTAGGTAGGGAATAACCTTCCGAGGTTATACCCTATGGTCACATCGTTTAAGTAGTTGTATGATAGGTAGTTTATATGCCTTAGGTAAATTACCAGAATACCCTTTTCATACATAATTGGTAATTTAGCATATGTAACCTAAAATTTTGTCACGTAACTGATTATGTAACATGTTTAGGCATATAATACTTGTCATAGGACTAGTTAGGCGGTCCGAACGCGTTTCACGCGCACGATGCGTTAAAGTAGCATAAGCTACCTAAACGGATCATAATGGGTCAATAAGACTTAGGTTAAGTTTCATTTAGCATGTAGGCTTTGTTAAACCATATCACGTGAGTTCCTACACTCATTTGGTTTACAAACCCTAATGCTACCCAATCTTCCGAGATAGGTCCGGTTTATTAACATAGTTACCTATACTAGGTGCCGTTTGATTCCGAGATCTATAGCATTACTTGGTAGTTATCTTTATACAACTGAGCAATCTCAGGTGAGTACATAGACCCCTCTTTTACTGTTTTCCAAACTGTTTTGGGGTGGAACACATGTGCCTACTTGTTACTTTCATGCTTTCCTGTTTTCACATTATAGACATGCTATGTTCGTTAGTACATTATAGTACACGATTTCATTACATCTTATGCTAGGTGTGCCCATTGTGTGCATTACTTAGTACATTGTTTTACATTACATTTCATGCTAGGTGTGCCCATTGTGTGCATTACTTAGTACATCGTTTTACATGACATTTCACGCTATGCATGTTCATTTGATTACATACTTAGTGCATTGTTTTCACATGTTCACATTTTGGTATGACATTTGGTTTGTTTACATGGGACAATACATTCATTAACATTAGCTACGCCGTTCGTTAGTAGGTAGTGGTACCATAGGAATTGACAACTCCCGTTCCGGACATCTCAGGGAAAGGGGACAGAAAGGAATGACCGAATTCGATGATATAAGACAGATAGACCTTTAATTTGTTTAAAGGGCTTATCACCACAGTCGCAAGGCTTGGATGTATGCATTTTCACAATACCGCATAAATGTTCATATTAAATAGTTGCATGCATTTACACAAAACATAGCGTTGATTTAAACCAAGTTTTACTTCAACATTTTGTTTTTGTGCATATGGTTTAGTTGAGACATTTCACTTGCCATACATGACATTTTGACATAGACATTTTTCACATAAACATTTGACATGGATATTTGACATAGACATTTGACATGGATATTTGACATAGACATTTGACATGATTTACATCTTGACATAAACACTTTGACATATTATTTAATACATTTGACAATTGAATTAAACATAGACTTCTTACATTGGTTGGTTTGGTTTGATTAAATGATTAAGTAACGATGCGTGTGTAATATGATACAAGCATGGTGGATACGCCGCTGGTACTTCCTATATATAAGTGTTTGTATGGTATTACATGGCGTAACGTTACTTGAATCATTTCAGTTTGAGACATAGAACATTTTATACAAATAACATGCTTTTCACAAGACATTGATTTACAAACAACTTATCTTATACAAACACATTTTTACATGGTTATTTATTTAACCTGACATTTACTTATACATATCATCTGACCTTATTGTTTTCAAATGATTTACAAGACAAAGCAAAGTACGGGGTTCATGATTAAACATTTTCTTAAAACAGAAGTCATGAATCCTATTTTCACAAAACCTATGTATCTCACAGGCATTTTTATGCTGACGTACCTATTTTCACATGTGTTTTCAGGTGCTTTTCCATAGGATGTTGTTCATGATACTAGGGCGGACCTGTGCCTTAGAGACTTTAAAAGATGATAGACTATGTTTAATTATGTTCTGAACTCTTTAATTTCCTGTTTGAAACAATGTAACACCTTTGTTTTTAAATAAAATACAACTTGGTATGCCATGGTTATGAAACAATTAATTCTGTCGCAACACGCCCCGATGTTTCCGCCGCGGTTTGTTGTTTTACGCGGTCGGGGTGTGACATGCAAACCCAAAAACTCTTACCTTTTAAATGATAGCTATGAACCCACTGAACCCACAACGAATCACGCTTAGAAACGATACTCCAAATGTGAGAAGACATAAGAGCCTTATTCATATCCCCAATCCGTCTAATGCCCAATCCCCCATCATATTTTGGAGTACAAACAGTTTTCCAAGAAACTTTAGATTTACCTTTATTAAACAAACTCTCTTGCGACCAAAGGAAGTTTCGCATTCTAGCTTCTAGCTCCTGAATTATCCTAGCCGGAAGGATAAACACAGACGCCCAATAAATATGCATGGAAGAGAGGACAGAAATAATGAGTTGTAGTCTACCAGCAAACGAGAGCAACTTGTTCCTCCAATTGGTGATACGTTTCTCTAATCTTTCGATAAGAACACGACAATCATTATACCCAAGTCTAGAAGAAATTAGAGGCACACCCAAATATCTGACAGGCAATTTTCCTTCCACAAATGGCATAATGTCCAGAATAGCATGTTTGACATGACTTTTAACATTGCAAAAGAAGATCGTGCTTTTCTGATTACTAGGAACTAACCCCGACATCTTTGTAAACTTAGAAAGAGATGTCAAAATACATCTCGCCGAATTTACTTCTCCTCTAGTAAAAATGAACAAGTCATCCGCAAAACAAAGATTGATAATTTGCTGTTTCTCACATTTGTTATGAAATTTAAAGGATGAATCAATACGAACCGCATGCTGAAGAATAGCCGTTAGGACTTCCATGACTAGAGTGAAAAGATAAGGAGAGATCGGGTCCCCTTGTCTTAAACCGCGGCCACCTTTAAAGTAACCATGCACAGACCCATTGACACAGACCGAAAACGAAGCCGTAGAGACCAAAACCATGATCCAATCAACCATCTTGCCGTGAAAACCAAACCCAAGTAAAACACTCTTGAGGAATCTCCAATCAACAGTGTCATAAGCTTTCTGGATATCAACTTTAAAAGCACACCGAGGAGGACCCATACTTCTATGGTAATTATGCATCAATTCTTGTGTAAGCATAATATTATCAGATATTCTCCTTCCCGGAACAAACGCCGATTGATTAATGCTAACAATATCATTTAGCACACCTTTTATTCTATCAGCAACAATCTTACTTATACACTTGTATAGAACGTTACAACAAGCAATTGGTCGATAATCAATAACAGTCGCAGGAGTTGTCACCTTCGGAATAAGAACAATAGTAGTGTGATTCAATTCCCGAAGAAGATTACCTGTTTCAAAAAAATCCAATATGGCACTAGTAACATCATTACCTATAATAGGCCAAGCACTCTTAAAGAAAGCGGCTGTATAGCCATCCGGACCAGGAGCTTTGTCAATGCCAATAGAAAACATAGCTTTTTTTACCTCCTCCACAGTAACATGTCGAATCATATGAGAAGCTTTTTGAGGATCAATGACTTTAGAAAATAAATCTGGAGCCGGAGAGAGAGAAATATCCCCTTGATTACCGAAAAAATTCTGATAATGATTAACAAAAGCTTGATAAACCGCATCACCTTCATAGAGATTTCCATCCGAACCTTTAATCACATCTATTCGGCTGCAATGATTTCTGATTTTAAGAGAAGAATGGAAAAAAGCAGAGTTTGAATCCCCCGCCCTTAGCCAATCAAGCTTTGACTTCTGTTTAAGAAAACGCTCCTCGTCCAGCTAAGCTTCTAAAAAATCACGGCTAGCCTCCTTTTCAGCCACACGGAGCTCGACATTACTCGGGTCTAGATCAATACGTTGCTGAATGTCGTCCAGTTTCAATCGAAATCCTTCCACTTTCTTGTGAAGATTGCCTTGTTTGAACAACAACGAGCGAATCGGATGCTTAAGCAACCGAAGTTTCTTCACCAATCGGAACTGATGAACTCCACTCACACTAGAATCCCAAATGTTCTTAACAATTCCCAAAAATTCTGGTTTGTAAACCAAAAAGTTAGGAAACTTGAACGATCTCGGCTTCATTCTACCAGCTTCCGGAAAAGATAGGATACACGGACAATGGTCGGAAATTCTGTAAGGCTTGAAAAAAGCAATAGAGTTCGGATATTCAGCAACAAAAGCCGTGTTTCCCATGATTCGATCTATTTTCTTCATTAGGCCTATCCCATTTTTCGGCTTTTGACTCCAAGTATAGTGGATCCCCATACGATTAATATCAACAACCTCAATATCATCCACGCACTCTTGAAAATCTCTCATACCAATAGAGACCGACGACGAACCCATAGAATTATCTTCAATGTTCAAAGCCGTGTTAAAATCACCCATGATACACCAAGGTTTATTCCCAACCAGAACTTTGTGCAAGGACAAATTATGCCATAATTCTTTACGAGAGACATAATAGTTATCAGCATAAACGAAGGAGCAAAACACCATTCTTTTATCAATTTTAAAAACAAGCTGAATATGCATAACCTGAGGAGACTGCGACAAAATCATGACATAAAAAATAGCCGGGTTCCATTCGATAATAATTCTCGTTCCTTTGTTACAACACCCCCCATTAGAACTCCAATCCCACGAGCGAAACACGGAGTTACACACTTTACCCAAATTACCAACATCCACATGAGACTCCAGAATCACACACAAGCTCAAATTAAACTCTCTGACTGCCTGACGAACCTCCTTCTGTTTGAGAGGGCGGTTCAACCCCCTAATATTCCATGATGCGATACTAACCATTGATAACTATCGGAGGAGGAGTGCTTGCCCCTTTTCTTTTGATGTTAAGAGTACCTTCCGTCAAAAAACTATCCGTTTCATTGTACACTTCTTCAACATCGTCATCAGTATCCTCATTGCCCATACCCGAATTCTTGATTCTGGCACCCGAATCATCATCCACTTCATTGAGAATATCAAAAGGGTTATTCGATCTATTACTATTCGAAGTAGAAGCCTTGTTACTATCTCCCTTTGGTTTCGGTCCGACAGGACAATATTCAAATCTGGATTTTTGCGTATTGACAGGAATTCCAACTTTTTTAGCAACTTTTTTACCATAGACTTCTGTGTACCCATCCTGATCCACCACCTGCATCTTTTTGGTTGGTCGTTTTTTAGGAACATTCCGATTTTGCTCATCATGCAAAGACTTGATTGGTTTCATCGGTTGTTTCGGACAATTATCAATATTGTGACCAAACACACAACAAGTCGCACACCGATGTGGGCTCCATTCATACTCCACATACATCGTTTCTTTAATAAAACCCTCCCCTTCAGATTCAGGAATGGCCATAGTGATCTCCTCCCGAAAGTCTTTGTCAGCCGATATTTCAATTAGGGCTCTAGCATAGCTACTCCTACCCCATGAGTCCACACACATAGACGTAGTAAACTGATCCAGCATCTTTGGTTCTCCAATAGTTGTTGCAATAAGGCTAAGACCATCTTCCGTGTAGGCTGCAATAGGCACTTCATGAATTTTAACCCATAATTGTACCTTCTTAACCTCTTTCTTTTCAAGTTTAGTAGTTGGGGTCCAATTATTAAGAAACAAAGGTTGCGACCGAACTATCCATGGCCCATCCTTAAGAACATTCGACATACCAGTTTCATCTTTAAATTTGAAGAAGAAAAAACCGTTCGCATTCATCATAGTTTTCTGTAATCCATATTTTTTCCAGTTCACACGCACAAAATAATCAACCACTGGGAAAGCCACACGATCTCCTAGAAAGTACCCATAAAGGGTGTTAGCCAGCTTATCTTGCACCGTACGGACAGACTCCCTCGGTAACACAATATCACAGCCCTCTTGTACTACGGAACTAGCCAAGGAACGAAAATTAATTTTCTTTACATTCTGAGCACTTACCGATTCAGCATATGACATAGGCTTAGGTATAGTTTCATTAACCTGAAGAGGTCCTTGTGTTTTGCTATCTCCTGCCAAACCCGTCTCCACACCCTCACATTCCGATAAAGAGATCGGAGATGTGATCTTGGTCAATTCGTCTATGACATTAAACTTTTTCGACTCCTGCTGAGGTACTTGTATCGATCCTCTCCTTGGTAGAACCGGATTACCATCAATGTTGACAATACGACTAGCAAGCCCTTTATACGGTAATGGCGGCTTACCACGATCTCCCAGAACAGAATTATCAGGTTTAGAACGATCATCCATAATGAAAATATCACCTCTCTCCAAACACCAGCAAACAAGAAAACCATGCACCGAAAACACCAGCCGAAACCAGATCCTCAACAAGAAAGCAATCCGTAAGAGAATAATAAAAACCCTAATTCTAGCAAAACCCTATTCCATGCATCATTCGAATCATATAGTAGACCTGGATAATCAGAAACCTAAAGAGTAGGATCGACAATCCAAATAAACTATACAAGACGAAAGGAAAACACAAAACAAGGAGGCGAATGAACAATAAGAAACGAAAAAAAAACCCTAGATTAAAATCGATCAAGCTTGCTAACGAGTTCGTTATAAAGATTAATAAATCAATCCCTAATCACAGACTGTTATACGAGAAATCACGAAGAAGATCTGAGGATTTCATGAAGAACAAATCGCCTAGCTAGAGAGAGAGCATTAGGGTTTTTTTCAAAAACGATGTTTTCTTCTTTCATCAACGTAAATCTTTGCAAGTTTATCAGCAGATAGATCCTCGCAAATCGGTATAAAATGAGCTGATTTCGTTAATCGATCGATAACAACCCAAATAGCATCGTGACCTTTAGATGTACGCGGTAACTTAGTGATGAGATCCATTGCAATGTTCTCCCACTTCCAAACTGGTATCTCTGGTTGTACAAGTAAACCAGAAGGTCGTTGATGTTCAGCCTTGACTTTGAGACAAGTTAGGCATTTCGATACATACAAGGCAACATCCTTCTTCATACCAGGCCACCAGAACTGAGTACGAAGATCCTTGTACATTTTATCAGCACCAGGATGGATAGAATATCGAGACTTCTGAGATTCGTCCATTACCAAGGTGCGAAGATCGTCTTGTTTCGGAATCCACAAACGATCCTTGAAATAAAGTAAACCATCGTCTTTTCTTTCGAGTTTAAGTTCGAGTTGAAGCGGTAGCTCATTTTTCAATAAGCCTTTGATCACAAGAGATCGTTGAGCTTGAAGGACACGAGATTGAATATCAGATAGAGTTCGAACAGAATGAAGCTTGACTCGTTCCTTTCGACTAAGCGCATCGGCTACAACATTCGCCTTACCAGGATGGTAGCGGATCTCGCAATCATAATCGTTCAAGAGTTCAACCCAACGCCGTTGCCTCATGTTCAGCTCCTTCTTATTGAGAATATGCTGGAGACTTTTGTGGTCTGTGAAAACCACACACTTCGTTCCATAGAGGTAGTGTCTCCAGATTTTAAGTGCGAAAACCACAGCTCCTAATTCAAGATCATGAGTCGTATAGTTCTTCTCGTGAATTTTCAGCTGTCTAGACGCATAAGCTATGACTTTACCTCGTTGCATAAGAACGCAACCAAGCCCTAGATTTGACGCGTCACAATAGACAACAAAATCATCGTTTCCCTCAGGTAGAGATAAAACAGGAGCATCATAGAGCTTCCGTTTCAGCGTTTGGAACGCTTCTTCTTGCTTAGGTCCCCACTCAAAAGGCTTATTCTTCTGAGTCAAAGTAGTGAGTGGAACCGCGATCTTCGAGAAATTAGAAATGAATCGACGATAATAACCAGCAAGACCAAGAAATGATCGAATCTCTGTAGGTGTTGTCGGTGTATTCCAATCCTTAATAGCAGCTATTTTGCAAGAATCCACATGGATACCCTGCTCATTGACAATATGACCCAAAAACTGAACTTCTCTAAGCCAAAACTCACACTTGGAGAATTTAGCAAAAAGTTGTTCCTTCTTTAGGAGTTCCAGAGTCAAACGAAGGTGTTGCTCGTGATCGGCTCGTGACTTCGAATAAATAAGAATATCGTCGATGAACACAATGATGAACTTATCTAAATAAGGTTTACAAACCCTATTCATTAAGTCCATGAAGATAGCTGGGGCATTTGTCAAACCAAAATGCATGACAGTGAACTCGTAGTGCCCATATCTCGTACGGAATGCAGTTTTGGGAATATCTTCTTCGAGTACACGAAGTTGATGATACCCAGATCGCAGATCGATCTTGGAAAAGCATGAAGCACCTTGCAGCTGGTCGAAGAGATCATCAATTCTAGGTAGGGGATATCGATTCTTGATGGTAAGCTTATTAAGCTCACGATAATCGATACACATTCGAAAAGATCCATCTTTCTTTTTCACAAAGAGGACAGGAACTCCCCAAGGCGAAAAGCTCGGACGGATGAATCCTTTATCAGACAACTCTTGAAGCTGTTTCGATAACTCTTGCATCTCCGACGGTGCAAGACGATAAGGTGCTTTCGCAATCGGGTTGGCATTGGGTACAAGGTCAATATGAAACTCGACTTGACGAACTGGAGGCAAACCAGGCAGTTCATCGGGAAACACCTCTGGATAATCCCGAACAATCGGAATATCTTGAATACTCTTGCTCTTGCCTTTCTCCTCGGTGACATGTGCCAGGAAAGCAACATATCCTTTTCGCAAATAACTTTGGGCCTTTGTACACGACATAAGCTTCAAACCATCAGATGGTTTCTCGCCACGAACTTCCAGAATATCGCCAAACGAAAGAGGAATACGAACAATCTTATCGAAACAAACCACCTCAGCATGATGTTTGGTTAACCAATCCATCCCCACGATAATATCGAAACTCCCAAGTTGCATCGGCGTGAGGTCAATGGGAAAAAGATGGTTATCAAGGTTTAACTGACAATCACGAATAACAGAATCGAGAACATGAGGTTTACCAGTAGCAACTTCGACAGATAAGGGTTTCCTCAGTTTAGTTCTAGGTATCGCAAGCAAAGGTTCAAAAGATAATGAAACAAAACTTCTATCGGCACCAGAATCAAAAAGAATAGATGCAGGTCGATTGTTAACAAGAAACATACCATTAACCACCTCGTTGTCAGCCCTCGCTTCGTTAGCATTCAGATTGTACGCTCGCCCATGAGCGGGATTCACATTTGCGTTGACATTCGCATTCGGGTTCGCATTAACATTCGCGTTTGCATTCACCAGCCTCGGACAGTTGTTGCGGAAGTGACCAAACTCTCACAATTGAAACATGAACCCGGTGGGAATCTAGCAGCATTCCCCTGAACTGGAGCTTGATTCTGAACAATCTGATTCTGACCCATACGAAAGATGTTGGCCAGATGCCCAAGCTTACCACACGTTGTGGATTGCCTACAAGCTTGTTGTGCAACATGATGACCGTTGCAACGAGCATAATGAGGTGCGGTACCAACATATGCTTTCTTCGCAGGCGGTTGAGCTGGTGGGTTCTGAGCAGTTTGTGCAGTTACTGCAAAGTTCTGAGCACACTTTCGCTTTCTAGACTTCTTCGACGACTCACCTTTCTTACCCTTACCCTTTTCCGTGACAGATTCGGACGACTTCTTCTTATCACCCTTACATGTAAGTTTACCCTTCCTGACTTGCGACTCAGTCAGGGTAGCAGATAACTCGATCGATTGACGAACAGTAGTAGGGTTAACGCCAGTCACAATATCCTGTATGGAATCGGGTAAACCATCGATATACCTCTCTATCGCTTTCTCCAACGGGGTAACCATAGTAGGACACAAAAGACTGAGCTCCTCAAATCGATCCGTGTACGCACGGTGTTCTCCCCCATCTTGTTTTAGATCGTCAAACTCTCGTTCTAAAGCTCGGATTTCATGACGGGGACAAAACTCTCTCATCATGAGAGCTCGAAGCTCTTCCCATGTTTGTGCCAATGCCACTTCGGCACCCCTATCGCGCATCACTCCGTTCCACCATGTAAGAGCACGCTTCTCAAACACACTTGATGCAAATTCAACCTTACGCCCATTCGGACATTGCACATGTCTGAATGTGCTCTCGATACTTTCGAACCATTGGAGGAGCGCAGTTGCTCCTTGCGACCCAGAAAACTTCAACGGCTTAGCGGAATTGAAACTCTTGAAATTACATTGTGCATTGTTATTGTTATTGTTGTACAACTCGTGGATTTGGGTCACAACGCCTGGAAGCACAATAGCCATTTGCTGAGAGACAAGGGTTGTGACTTCTTCAGTAGTAAAAGTTTGTGCATCACGTCGAGGAGGCATTGTCTAACAAGGAAATATGAGAAACGAGTGAGGTCGACAATTAGGAAAAACAAAAGAGGTATTGAAAATATCGACGAAACATAAGGAAGGCGATCATTTGTTTGTTACCTCGATCAAACAAACGACACGCAGTGACTAATCAAAGTAACGAATCAAAATAATGTATCGCGAAGACATGCTTGCCTATAAGTGAACACTCACCCCAAGAGTTCCCAGGTAAGAGTGACTGGTCCGATTATGTGGATTTGTAAGAACACTCTAGCCTTAGACAGAAAACTCAGGGTACAGGCATTCACCCTTCCAGTTTGCACGTGTTCACATTATTTAGACCCAAACTTTGACGAGATTTTGAAAACTCAGAAGGCACTAAGCCAAAAATGAGTCAAACTGGAAGGGTTCAAAACCTTACAACAGAGGGTTCAAAACCTAGTAATCTGTGACAACCCTCACCAAACCAGGTATCCGTACAACTTAATTAATAATTAATTACTGCTTAATTACTGTGCTTGCTTGAACTTGTGAATAAACTGCTACTTGAATACTGATACATGTACTTACTTGCATCGTACCTTACTTGCTGTCACTACATTATTTACATGACTGAACCTTAGTGACAAACATGATGCACAAAAAGCACAGTAGCACTATAGCGGATAACCTATTGAACATGCTGATAAAGCCAGCATCAGGCAGACACTGCCTCTAAGGCCTATATGAGCCAGAAATATTTTGCTACACTAGTGGTGAGTGTAGGGATACAAGGGTTGTAGAACTGCGTCTCTAGGAATAAGTTACAATGACTGGATGTGCCTAAAACGTACTTTAAGTACAAAACTCAGCACTTTACACAATAATTCAGCTTTTAGCTAACTAATAAAGTGCCAAAACATGAGAAAAATATTACTAGACACTTTCCAAAGTGTCAGAAATAAGTTGTGTCACTAAAAAGGATATTAACGACACTTTAAAGCTTTGTTAAACACTTTAACGGATTACTATCCAACCGAACTACCGGACTATACCCGGAACCTAAAAATAATGTCATTTAGGTTACATGGCTGTGTGCGGGAGACTCTAATACTCGATTTTTTCATAATTCTGTGAAAGCCAGAAATGCTCGTACCAAAATATGTAGTATTACGGATCCGTTGGGAGTTCGACATGAAGGTCATGATGTTGCTGATGTCTTAGTCTCGCACTATAAGGATTTTTTGGGATTTGATGGTACGGTTGATAATGTTAACATGGATAATATCTTTGTTAATGTGTTGAGTAGGGAGGTTGCGGATCATATGGTTGCTCAAGTTACTCGTCAGGAAGTCAAAAACGCAATGTTCAGTATTGGAGAGGATAAGGCCCCGGGGCCTGATGGGTATACTTCTGCTTTCTTTAAACATGCGTGGGATATTGTGGGCAATGAGGTTACTGATGCGGTGTTACAATTTTTTGAAAACGGAAAGATTCTAAATCAGGTTAATCACACTATTCTTGCTTTGATTCCAAAGAAAGATGTTCCTGATTCAGTTTTAGATTACAGGCCGATTTCTTGTTGTAATGTGATCTATAAATGCATAAGCAAAATTATCACGGATCGATTAAAAGGAAGTTTGGGAACTCTTGTTAGCATCAACCAATCTGCATTTGTGCCAGGTCGAAATATCTCGGATAATATCCTTCTCACACAAGAGTTAATGCATAATTATCATCTGAATAGGGGTCCGGCAAGATGTGCGTTCAAGATTGATATTCAGAAAGCCTATGACACGGTCAATTGGTCCTTTCTCGAAAAGGTCTTGAATAGATTCGGGTTCCATCATAAAATGGTTGGGTGGATTATGACTTGTATTACTACAGTCTCGTATTCTTTGAGTATCAATGGCAATCTTCATGGTTACTTTAGAGGCAAAAGAGGGCTACGGCAGGGTGATCCAATGTCTCCCTACTTATTCACGTTAATCATGGAGGTTCTCTCTCTTTTGCTCCAACAGGATGCTAGTTTTCCATACAAATATCATGCTAAGTGTGCCAAGCAAAAAATAATTAATGTGGCGTTTGCTGATGACCTATTTATTTTTGTGCATGGTGATGTTATTTCGGTTAAAAAGGTTAAGCCGGCCCTTGAGACGTTTACTAATATTTCTGGTTTGACTCCTAGTCCAGCGAAAAGTACTGTTTTTTTCTGCAATGTTCCTCAGTCAATTAGACAGGAAATTCTGGATATCATGCCGTTTAAGGAGGGTGAGTTGCCGGTTCGCTACTTGGGGGTTCCGCTCATTTCTTCCAGACTTATTTTTAAAGATTGCAAGGTCCTTATTGAGCGTATGGATAAGAAGATTGTTAACTGGATGACGAAGACTTTATCTTTTGCTGGCCGGCTTCAACTTATAAACTCGGTACTTTCGTCTATGCATATATATTGGGCTTCTGTTTTCATAATTCCCACTCGTGTTATTAATGAGCTAGAGAAACGAATTCGTCGGTTTTTGTGGAATGCGGGTTCGGAGGGTAGAATTCGTGCTAAAGTTGCCTGGAAAGATGTGTGTTTACCTAAAGAAGAGGGGGGGTTGGGCATTAGATGCATTTCGGATGTCAATAAATCGCTCATGGCCAAACATGTTTGGAGTATTATAAGTAAACGTGATTCTATTTGGGTGAAATGGATTCATGAGTACAAACTTAAAGGGAGGAATTTTTGGGAGGTTCCTTCTCGGGGTAGCATGAGTTGGGGATGGAGGAAAATTTTATCCATTCGAAGTATTATGAGACCATTCATCTGGTATGTGCTTAAAAGTGGTATGCAAACGAATGTTTGGAGTGATAATTGGTGTCATGTAAGTCCGCTGAGCTCATTTATTACTCCTCGTGCTATAGCAAATGCAGGGTTTAATTTGAAGTTGTCGGTTACGGATATCATTGATACGAATGGGAATTGGAGATGGCCTCAAGCTTGGTTTGATTTGTTTCCGGTTCTAATAAATATTCAAACGCCTCAACTAGTTGAAGATGCTTTTGATCGTTTGGTTTGGAAAGATTTGGATGGTAATGTTGGTGACTTTGAAGCGGTGCATGTATGGAATACGATTCGGAATAGGGATAATATTACGAATTGGGTTCATATGATTTGGTTTTCTCAATGTGTTCCTCGGCACTCTTTTCATATGTGGCTGGTGATAAAGAATAAGCTGAAGACTCAGGATCGTTTAGCGGTTTGGGAAGCTGGGAGTGCAACAAATCTTAATCTAATGTGCTGCCCGTTGTGTAAAAATGGTAAAGATAGTCGAGATCATTTGTTTTTTCAATGCGCGTTCGCGAACAAAGTTTGGACAAATGTGAAGAGCATGGTGAACTTAGATAGTGTTGATCATACATGGCAGTCCTTAATGGGTTGGATCGATCAATATTCCAAGTCCAAGAAAGTGGATGATATAGTTTGTAAATTGATTATTGCTGCGGCTTCCTATTATATTTGGCAAGAGCGGAATAGTCGTTTGTTTAGCTCAGCTCAGTTGACGGAGACACAAGTTGCGGAGAAGATTAAAAGTTCGGTTCGTTTAAGACTTATGGGGTTCAACTTTCGACTGGAATCGGCTAGGAGGAAGATTTTTAGCATCTGGAAGATTAAAGATAGCAATGAAGATCAACCTGATCCGGGCTAGAAGTTTTATTTTAGTGTAGTGTTCGGCTGAGTTGTTTTTTTTTGTGTTGAGCCGTGGTTGTGTCTAGCTTCTTGATACGTTGTTTGGTTGCTTTTGTTTTGTTGGTTGGTTGTTTTGTTTGTTTTTTTTCCTAGGCTTGGTATGCCAAGCCTAGTTGGTGTGTCGCTTTGATACACCTTTGTTCTTATTGGTTCATTTATAAAATTCATCGGGGTAACCCTTTACCCTAAAAATAATGTCATTTTCATTATTTATCTTTTTCTGAGCCAGTTAGGGTCCCTGAATACCCTACCACCCATTGTAACACACTACACACAACTAACCGGGTTAAGCACTTAACTAACTTACTTAACCTAACTATTATCCTAACTAACTAGTTAGAATCGAACTAGGTACCCCCCCCCCCCCTTAACCAACCGTCCCCATGAGGGGGGACATACTTTGTCCTTCCTTGATTATTATAATCTAGTTTGTTTGATATCTACTAGACACTTAATCCATTGGGTAATTAGCATGAGAATTGTCTATAAGTATGAGCTTATACACACATGATCATTTCCATCACACAACACCACTTCACAACTCTCTCTCCCTCCCTACTAACTCTCGGCCGAACACCCCTCTTTCAACCATCCATTTTCGAGTTTTGATCTTGCAAGTTCCAAGCTCTACAAGTGTTAAGGGTCGCATATAAGGAGTCTTGGTGCAAACGGAAGGCGAAGGACCTCATTCTCTTGCTTTTATCCACCCTATTTGCGCTTAGATTCTTCCCTAGCCTCGAGCTAGTGGTATGTTACTTAAATCACCTACTCGAACTATTTTGAAGTGGTTAATACGATGTGTAACGGTTAAAACTCGAAATCTTACAAGATAATGCTTTAAAGTCTACTAAAAGCACTTAAAAAGATGGTTAAAAGCTTATAAGTTGTGTAAATGTTGTAGTATTTGATTTGTGTGATTATTTGGACCCGATCTATGTTGTGGTAGCTCAGATCATCATTTAACCCGGTTTAGTCATGATCTTGGATTATGACATAAAGCTTGTTTAAGTGTAACAAGGGTTAGAAGATGAAACTCTACCACACACGAATCATGAACTTGTGTAAAAGTGTTTTAGTTTGTACAATAATGTTTAAAACTAGTAGATCTACGTATCTACAAGCGGTATTTTCAAAGGACCCCGTGTCAAGAGAAAACATATTTTAAAGACGGATCTTACACTAACAAGAATGGTTTTTAGAACACACAAGTGTGTAAACACTTGTGTAACACAAAGTTTCGACAAAATAACTATTTTTGAAAAAGATGACGAGAAGTTGTAAAGATAGAACTTCCCTAAAAACGAGGTTTTTACAAAATCGGATAGTTTTATGTAAAGATCCATTAAAAGTAATGGGATTTACTTCATAGTTTGGATAAATCACAAGTTCATGAAATTTATGCGATTTATATATATTTTGACTAGTTTGTGGTTTGAACATTGTTTTGATTGAATGAAAAATGGTTGGTTTGATTTATAAAAGAAAATGATACGCTTGAAAGCGTGGCTACCTCCATTTACAGAGGAAACTCTAGCGAAATTTTTCCAAAAACCTAACACTTAGAAATATTTTCACTATAAGTGTTAGAAATACATTTTGACTTGTTTTCAAATTATAGATTTCGCCACGACTTATTTACAAAATACCGGAGGTGGGATTTCACAAAATAAAACGTGATACGTAAATGTATTTAGTATATATTTTTCACAACATCACTTGTATAAGTGTTTATGATTATTTTGTGAACTACGTAAATATTATTTTTAGAGTAAAAATAATATTACTAAGTATTATTTTGGAAAAATCACATGTATTAAAATATAATATTTTTGGGAAGAATATTTATATTTTGGAGTTAGGAATAAAACATATTAAGTGAGACTTAATAGTGTAATCCGAAGTATACGAACACACATGTATTAAATCCCCCATCCTTGGGAAGGAGAATGACTACCAAGTATATACAGAAAATAAACACGAAATAGTTTCCTAACTATTTCCCAAAAACTTAAACCATAAAGCTAAGGCACGGCCATCCGTCTAATAGAGTTAGTACGTGTAGGTCGTCACACAGCTGATTGATTTGGAGGCATACTTGGTAGAGACGCACCACTGTGAGTTCATGTCCCCCCTTTCTCTTAACTGTTTTCAGTTTTCTAAACTACGGGGGTGAAATACATGTTACTTTGATTACAAGTACTTTATTCATGGTATGGTTAGCGTAAGGAGGTTTACTACTTAGATCATGTGAGTGGGTAGGCGTGAACTGGAGGCCATTAATCCTCATTATAGGACCGAGGGACGTAAGCGGTAGATCTATCTGGGTGTAGCGAGCCCAACCCCAGGTCCAACAGTACGGACCTCGGGGTGACTTTGTGCCCCGACGCAAAATCGCAAGGTTTGAGTCTTCCTACTTGCACTTCACACATATCAATGGCCTTGCAAACCGTTGGTGATCTCTCTTTTTCCTTATTTGCTACATACCAGGATTTTTATACTCACAAGGTTTATTTACTCACTTACACATGAACTCGCTCAACATTATTGTTGATTTTTCAACTTACATGTATTTCAGGAAATTAAAGATCTGGCGTGGTATGTTATGTTTTCCCGCTGCATAAGGGTTCCAAGGTCATCCCAGTTTAGGAAATGTGACTCTTTCCTGGACAAGTCACAAATCTTAAACTGCGTTTATTTCAAGCTGATGTTTATGTTTTTCAAGATAATGTTTTATGTTAAGATGTTGTAAGTCTCTAAGACAATGGTATGTTACTCTGGTTTTAAAACTTAATCAAATGGATGATCTTGCATGATTTTATTTCATATAGCTTTGTTATGATTAAGCTATGGTATTAAGAAGTCACACCAAAGTTAACCACGCTTCCGCAAAGCCAGGGTGTGACAGCTTGGTATCAGAGCTCTGATCATAGGGAACTAGGATTCTTTCTCGAGTCTAGACTATGATCACTAGGGCTCTCACGAAAACATTTTTACTGCATACCACTTAAGTACAGATCCAAAACGTTTTTACAAACAAATATTGAGCACATTTTATTTATTATTTATAGGCTCAATCTTGGAGGCTAAGGCTCGGTCTTAGAGGCCGAGGCTCGGTCTGGGAGATCGAGGTAGATGGCTAGTGGGACTAGGAGAATTGGCTAGTGGGACTAGGAGAATTGGCTAATGGGACTAGGAAGAGCAGTCTGAGAGGCTGGGAGGCTAGTGGGACTAGGAGAACTATTTGAATGCTTACTTGGTGACTTATGTGATTATCTGATTGTATGATTGACTGTTGTGCATGTTTGTGTTTATGTTACAGACACCATGGACACCTCTGGCACTGGTGACTCAGACACCACAGGACCTAGACCTATAGTATCGGACGACCTAGAGTCTTCTGAGTGTAACACCTGTGCCTCCACGGCCATCAAACAAATACCAAACCAATGAAATATTATATTTCATACTTGGGATTTGTAAAAATATGTGTATCATTTGCACATATCAATTCTCGTTCAATTTCAAACTCTAAATCGCTTTCTGGAAGGTTATACGCGCACCAATGCGTAAATATAACCAGTTTAATGCAACGAACACTCCGGAATAGTGAAATAGGCTTAACATACCTTAAATAACCTTTACATAACTTAGAAATAAGTTTTGAAGGCTTTGGTATGGCAAAATCAAGTTAAATCGCTTACAGGGACTAAAGTTGACAAACTGCGAAAGTATGCCAATTTGAACTGTAACGGACATTCCGGAACATGACCATAAGTTAAACATACCATAAATATCCTTTACATAGCTTAGAAATAGGCTTTGAGGTGTTCGGTGTGCTAAAATAAACTTTTGGGTCATTCAGGGACTAAAAGTGTCAAAAAGTGCACAAGTTTGCATTTTCACGCATAACTTACGTTCTGAATACATCCGGACATCCAAAAATTTATGTAAGCACTAAAACATTTTATTTTAGTGTTTGGCATGAGAAAAATCCATTCGTCACGTCATTTGCATCGTTTTTCGCGCTTATGCGCATTCCGTCGTAATTAAGCGAACATCGCGTTCGTACGGCTAAATGAACCGACATCCGAGATATTCTTGAGCACAATTTAAGTTCCCTACACTTTAACTTTGTGACAACCCTCAAAATCCCATGTATTCCGTATAATTTATTAATGAAAAATTAAAGTGCTTAATGACTGGGCTGAATCATTTAACTGCTTCTGATATCTGTGTTATACTTACATGCACTTGTTAATATACTAATAGTGTACAGAAAGGTCACTAAATAGTCCGTTATATTTTCCTAAGTGTTAGAAAGTAAAAACGTTACAAAAATATATATATAGGACACGTTACGGATTAATTAATCACTTTAACGGAACGGTATCTAACCGAACAACCAGACATTACCCGGGGCACCAAAATATTATTAAAAACATTGTTTCACTTTTTTGAACTAGTCATGGTTCCCGAACACCCTAACATATTATAAAATGCATCATACACATTAAACTTTAGATATAATATTTAACTTTCCACTAGTTAAATTACTTACCAAACAATTTACAAATCACCCCCTTCCCCCCCCCCCCCATGTAATGAACGGTTCATAAGGCCCCCCCCCCCCCATACACCAAAGATATCTTCATATCTTCCTAAATCCCATGTGATTTTGCTATTGGGGTTTGCTTTGATATGGTTGGTACTTTAGGGAGCATTATATCCATTGGACATGAGAATTAGACTTTTAAATAAACAATCATCTTCATCACATTACCAATACAACTCAACTTTCCCTTCTCCCACAACAAAAGCTTACGGCCGAACATAGCCTCCCCACCATCACACATTTTCAATTTCCATTCAACCATTTCAAGTATACCACAATGTGCACAAAGGTGTTTTAGGAGGTGTGGAGCACTCGGAAGTTGAAGGACCACTCTCATCTTCTTTTAACCACCACTTTTCTACACTCGAACTTCCCTAGCCTTGAGCTAGTGGTAAGAACTTAGATCCGTTCATTCTTTATGGTATTTAGGTGGTTAATAGATGTTCGATGATGAAAATCCATGAAACACTAAAGAACTTACATTAATCTTAAACATAAAGTGATAAAGGGTGGATAAAGAAAAGTTAGGTGTATAAATCATGTAGATCTTGTGTGATTATGATTATTTGTTGATTTTCTGATGATTTGCTGATTAATATTAATGTGTCATGTTGTTGTGGTCACTAAACTCGTTAACGGAATCGATCGAACACGATTTAGAAGGTTAAACACAAAAGAATCAGAATCTGTCTAACTTTTACAGCCCACTTCTGTTGGCTGTAAACAGGTCTTAACCTCAACGAAAAATCGATATTTTGAATCTAAAATATGTTATTATGAAATACGGTTCTAATGGCACCGGAATCGTAATTTTTGGACTCCGTTTACTATTTTTAAAGTGTTAATTTGTAACAGCTACTTAAGCTGAATTTTGACAGCAATAAATGGGTGTCGTACTTTCGGTCATAACCTGAGTTTTGTGATGAATCGGACCATGAAAATTTTACTGTAGATGATAACTGAAGTATTTGTAATTACCCCACTGGAATTTCGCAAATCGGACTTACGATGAATTTTTAATAAATTGTTTCATGGACTGTGGTCAGAAATACATAAATCTGAGTTCAGTCCCGAATATGAATTTTTATAAAATATTGGTGATGAACCGGACCCCGATATTTTTACACAATAAAATATGGAACGTTTAAGACATTCTGTAAAAATTTGGGAATTTTTGGAACATGTTAACTATTTTATTAAAATCCCCGAAAACAGCCCAGTTTCGAGTATAAAAGCTGAAACGACATAAGTAGTGATTTGCGTGTCTAAATGTCGAGTATGCTATCTGTGAATGATTTAACATGTTATATATGTTATGTGCATTATCGTATGTTTGATTTTGAGTGGGGAATGGACGGGAAACTTAGATGGGCATAAACCGTTACAGTGATGCATGTTATGTGATAGATACGTGTAGGAACTTTGTGTTCTATTTGAAAGCCACTAAATGACTAACTGGTAAATCATACTAGGACGTGATTGACCGACCTTGACTGTTAGCTATATTGAGAATCTAACCGAGCAAACCGAGGTGAGTTCACACACTTTCTAAGGCATGGGATTCCCGGTGGTTTGGGAATGGGTTAAAGAATTAAAACTAAATCTACATATCCTCCTTGGGTAGGATATGTACGGCCATCCTCCATAGAGCGGATGCCATTATTAATCCTACGAATTCTCCTGGTGCAGAATACGTACGTTCGTCCTCCTGGTGCAGGACAACAACCTTAAAACTAGCTAGACAAAACTCTATCATGAAGTCCCTCAATTTATATCGACTTAATCGCCGAGGCCAATGGCGAGCGGGTCATTAGTTAATAGCGCTATTAGGTTTAACAAACCTCACACCGTGCCAGTCGGACGGGCGTGTACTAATGGACTATGGCAGACTGTCAGTGATGATAGACACTGATATAGGGCACAACTTATTTGCGTAGCAGTCGATATCATTCCGTCTAGTAGTTCAAACGGGGAAAACCCCCACTGATCATGGTTATGGATTGGGTAAAGAAAAAGAGAAATGGTTAAACATACTTTCAACTACGGGGTAACCCCCACGGCAAATAAGCCAACGAAAGTCAAACCACGTTTTCAGAAACAACTTAAAACTAAACAACCAAACGTGAACTCACTCAACTTTGTTGTTGACTCGTTGTTACATGCCTTACAGGTCGCTAAATGCTTGGAGCTTGCACTTGAAGGAGTCGTTGTGGTGTACGGACTGTTATGTTTCGTGCTTAATGTTTAAATCCTTATGAACTTACTAAACTAGCGTTTTGAAACTTTAACTTATGAACTATGGACTTATGCTTTTGAACTCACGTTTATGCTTCCGCTGTTTAAACCAAACAAGGTTAACTAGCTTTGGTCACCAATCGTATTATGTTTGGTTTTATTTACTTAATTGTGTTGTTCAATATGATTGGTGGCTCGATCCTGGTCATGTCACGCCTCCAAGCGGTGATACTCCGCATGGTGGATTTTGGGGGTGTGACAAACTTCATTTTAGAGCTTTGAAATGGGGTTAACGGGGCTTAAACGTGTCAAAAATGCATCGAAAACCAAGTTTAGGGGCTGCAGGGACCAAAACTGTAAATCTGCCAAAGTTGTTACCTTACGGACCTCAACATTGGCAGCTTTGAGGTCCGTAAAGCAGTCTGCAGACCAGATTTGTGGACTTATAGGTCATACAGCAAGGGTTTGCCCAACTGCAGCTGTACCAAATCAAGCTGGCGACAATCCTGCTCAAGCTCGTTTCTCACGAGGGTCTTGCTACAACTGTGGCGAGATGGGCCATTTCCAAAGGGATTGCCCAAAGCTTACTAATGCAAATCCAACCCTTGGATGAGCATTCGGCTGAACAAAGGATGTTGCTGTCTTATGCCTTTGTTTCTTTTGTTTTCGTGTATTATGAAACAATATGTCTTGTTCATAAATAAAAGTTGTTGATCACAATTCCGATATACAAGTATAATAACAAGCGTTTATGGCATTTCCTTATAACACCTGCATTAAGGAACTATGTTCCTTACAAACTACTCTTGTGATTCTCTCTTTTAAATGATCGCTCATGAGTCCCTCGAAAATTTTAAGTACTCGTTTCATTCTAAGATACGAAGTACAGAAAATAAAGTGACATATGAGTGATCATGCTTCTGCACATCTGTGCCTTTGGATCCTTGGTTAGATAACTAAGGGTATTTGCAAATCTCATACCCATTACGTTTTGATTTTTCAACATATACAGTACAAGTATTTCAAAAAAAATTATTATGATCTCAAAACATTTCATGTAGTTTGAAAACAATTTTTCTAGATACATTGTCTATGTTATTTCAAAAACATTGGCCATGTTATCAAAACCAACCTTCTTAATTTCAAAATATTTCATATAGTCTGAAGACAATATTAACACAATACATTTTCTTATCAAGTGCATGGTTTCGAAAAGCATCATTCATGTCTTTCAAAAACCTTATACATAATTTCAAAATTCATCTCGCATGATTTTAAAACTTTTTTTTAAATATATCTATCTAATACACCTACTTTATTTCAAAAGTATTATATATAAGGTTTCAAAAACGGTGAACACATTTTTTTCTTAAAAGAACCCCATGTATAGTTTTCAAAAAAAAAAAAAAAAAATATTTTCCTCATACATTGACTTAACCTTCAAAATTCTGCTTCATATGTCGCCTTGACATATCAAGCATCTCAACTTCATAAACATTTTTTTTACATCATGTTTTGACCTAAGCACATCCAGTGCAAGGTTTCAAAACATCTTCAACTTCTAAAATTCATATGGGATCTTTTTATCTTTACAATTAGATCCTTGTGGATGATTATCGTTCAAATCAGAGTCCTTAATTGGATTCCTTATGTACCTTAATTCGAACACTTCGGTTCCTAATAATCGAAATCGAATTTTCTTTTTGAATCTTTCTATCTTTATAGTTGGATTCTTGATAACGTTTAAAGTACCAAATGAAATCCACGGAATGGATTCCTAGTATGCTTTAAATGCATGTACGCAATTTACAAGACAAATTAACAAACAATTTTGTGATTATGTGACTATGTGTTTATTCATCTCATGTTTTCTTTTATGCATTTTTGTGTTTTTAATACTCTGGATAGTCGTTATCCAAATCCTCACAGGATCTTTCATATCTTCATATGAGGGATTCGTAGCAGGATATTCAAAAGGTACTACCTTAAATCCTTAATGGGCTTCTATGTAATAGTTAAGACCCTTGGATTATATAGTACTACTCCATGATTCATAAGAGACCCTTTAGTGGTCTAGTCAAAAAGATTGATTCACAATTTGGTAAAAAAAAAAAAAAAATGATGACATCTAGTGATGTAGCTGAACAGACTCCTTGATAGTCTATTTAAATCATTTATTGATTTAGTCTAAAGGACTCTATGGCGGTCTAAGTCACGCTCATCACATGATTTTTCATTTGGTTTTACCCTACACATTATAAAATAGACTGTGTGAACTGTGCAAGGAATTCTCTAATTATGTATGCGTACATAATTATGAAATTTAGTGCACAGAAATCCAGTAAGATTTATTATGTGAAAGAACCGATAGCGACAACAATAACAAAATGAGGACGATGTAATGGAGGTATGGTGGACGCACCAATGACTCTTCATATACTTGTATATAAGTGTCCCTCTTACATTGCAAGCATAATGTTATTAAGGTTACTAGAAGTTCAGAACCCTAACCAATATTGTTCGATCTTTTCAACTTCATGCTTTCAAGCTCTCACAAGTTTCCTCTAAATAAATTTCGGGACGAAATTTCCTAAAGTAGGGGAGACTGTAACACCTGTGCCTCCACGGCCATCAAACAAATACCAAACCAATGAAATATTATATTTCATACTTGGGATTTGTAAAAATATGTGTATCATTTGCACATATCAATTCTCGTTCAATTTCAAACTCTAAATCGCTTTCTGGAAGGTTATACGCGCACCGATGCGTAAATATAACCAGTTTAATGCAACGAACACTCCGGAATAGTGAAATAGGCTTAACATACCTTAAATAACCTTTACATAACTTAGAAATAAGTTTTGAAGGCTTTGGTATGGCAAAATCAAGTTAAATCGCTTACAGGGACTAAAGTTGACAAACTGCGAAAGTATGCCAATTTGAACTGTAACGGACATTCCGGAACATGACCATAAGTTAAACATACCATAAATATCCTTTACATAGCTTAGAAATAGGCTTTGAGGTGTTCGGTGTGCTAAAATAAACTTTTGGGTCATTCAGGGACAAAAAGTGTCAAAAAGTGCACAAGTTTGCATTTTCACGCATAACTTACGTTCTGAATACATCCGGACATCCAAAAATTTATGTAAGCACTAAAACATTTTATTTTAGTGTTTGGCATGAGAAAAATCCATTCGTCACGTCATTTGCATCGTTTTTCGCGCTTATGCGCATTCCGTCGTAATTAAGCGAACATCGCGTTCGTACGGCTAAATGAACCGACATCCGAGATATTCTTGAGCACAATTTAAGTTCCCTATACTTTAACTTCATTTTAGAGCTTTGAAATGGGGTTAACGGGGCTTAAACGTGTCAAAAATGCATCGAAAACCAAGTTTAGGGGCTGCAGGGACCAAAACTGTAAATCTGCCAAAGTTGTTACCTTACGGACCTCAACATTGGCAGCTTTGAGGTCCGTAAAGCAGTCTGCAGACCAGATTCAATGTTTTAATCAGCTGTTTGCAGCTGTTTAATCCTCCTCCACATGTTCCCAATTGTCTAGTCAGATGATAAGGATCACCTTTAGCCACCATGAGTTTCCGACAAGTGTACGCCTTGGATCATGGCACGTTTTCCATGAAACGATCCTAACGGTTCGGGTATTCCTATAAATACCCAACCCATTCCATTGCAAAACTTACAAGAACTTTGATTTGAGAAACTCTAAGTTGAAACTATTGTTTCATACCTGAGATTTTTGAATCGAGGTTAGCATTCGGGGACCCTTCGTAAGTATTCTTTCGTTCTTTTCCTTATTTTATTGCTTTTCGAGTCAGAAAGTCAAACTTTGTTTGACTTTCAGCGTTGACCAGTAATGGTCAATGCGAAGTTCGTTTGAACTTCGCAACGTGAGTGTAATCACGTTGGTCATAGTCCCTTGGGACTATGCCCACTGATTACCACGTTGTCTAGGGTCGTAGGGTAGGCGATCTAATAAATCGCCTATACCTTCGAACTCGACCCATTTGGTCGATCATTAGGATCAGACCAAATACATTAGGTGACCATAGTAGGTAGGGAATAACCTTCCGAGGTTATACCCTATGGTCACATCGTTTAAGTAGTTGTATGATAGGTAGTTTATATGCCTTAGGTAAATTACCAGAATACCCTTTTCATGTATAATTGGTAATTAAGCATATGTAACCTAAACTTTTGTCACAAAACTGATTATGTAACATGTTTAGGCATATAACACTTGTCATAGGACTAGTTAGGCGGTCTGAACGCGTTTCACGCAAACGACGCGTTAAAGTAGCATAAGCTACCTAAACGGGTCGTAATGGGTCGTAAACAATTAGGTTAAGTTTCAGTTAGTATGTAGGCTTTGTTAAACCATATGACACGAGTCTCTATACTCGTTTGGTTTACAAACCCGCATTCTATCCGATCTTCCGATTTAGGTCCGGTTTATTAACATAGTTACCTATATTAGGTGCCGTTTGATTTCCGTGATCTCTAGCATTGTTTGGTTGTCACTCAAGGACTACTGAGCATTCTCAAGTGAGTACATAGACCCCTCTTTTACTGTTTTCCAAACTGTTTTGGGGTGGAACACATGTGCCTACTTGTTACTTTCATGCTTGCCTGTTTTCACATCATATA
>JARYGA010060318.1:65287-191175 GCA_030545235.1 Helianthus tuberosus | reverse complement strand
ATACCCCCATGAAAGTAAAACCAAGAAAACCACAAAAACTGTAAGACCAAACGACTACTAGACACACAATCTAGAACAAAAGACTCCTTAACTTATTCGAAATCAACCATTTTCCATGAGTAAATCAGCTCCATGAATATCCCACTTCTCCAGTAATGCCCGAACTCGCGCAGTGTTCTTGTACTTGAGCCCCATTAGCTTATATCTAACACTTTCTATAACCAGCTGACAAAGAACATCCGGAGGCCTTGCATGGTTTCTAAATAATCGGTTATTTCTCTCCTGCCATATGGTATAAGCTAGCGCTGCAATCAACAACCGAGCCACCATATTCGATGCTGATTTTGACCGAGAACGAGAACCTAGCCATTCGAAAACATCACTCCACTTTGAATCGACACTCTCCATACTAGCCTTCGCACGAATCATTTCCCAAACTAGCGTGGATAGCTTGCACTCAAAAAATAAGTGGTCATGAGAATCAATATTCTCATAACACAATAAGCAACACATCATGTTCATGTTGTTACATCGAGTATGATTCCAAAGCACAATTTTGTCTTGAGTAAGTAACTTACGTCGCACAATAAGCCACATCAAAAAAGCATGACGAGGAATACAATGAGAGAACCAAATGAAAGCAGCCCAATCCACCTCCGGCTCCCTCGCTCGAACAGAATTCCAAACCACACTAGACGAATAAACGTCCTCACTATCTCCATCTTTCCAAAGTATACGATCTCGTGCATTTAAATTCCGTTGCATGTTATCCAGCTGAATAAGAACTGGGAATAAATCCCTCCAAGCTAACGGCCAAATCCAAGAACCATTAGGAGACACATCCGCCACTGTAGCACTTAGAGAAAAACCTTCTCGGGTAATAACTCTTGGAGACAAAAAATTGCATAACGGACCAATGCTACTCCATGTATCAAACCAAGCAGAAGTACTACTACCATCACCAATCATAGACCAAACATGTTGACGAATCAAAGGCCGAAGTTGAACCATCTTTTTCCAGCTCCAACAATAAGTAGCCGGAATCTTATGGTCCCAAAAATTCCGACCTTTTAACCGATAAGAGTGGATCCAAGCAACCCATAACGAATGGCGATTACTTAGAATACTCCAAATATGCGAAACCATAAGAGCTTTTGTCACACCCCCAAAATCCACACGCGGAGTACCACCGCTTGGAGGCGTGACTGACCAGGATCAAGCCACCAATCATATTGAACATATAAGTAAATTCCAAAAATCATTCATCAATACGAAAGGTGTTTTCAAAACCAAACATCAACAAGTGTGTAGCGGAAGCATAAGTATGTAAACCCAATGTAAATCGTAAAATTCAAACGTTTAGAAAATTAACATGGCATCATCGATCCATGTCCCACAACGACCTGCTCCTCCCTGTGCAAGCTCCATATGTACCTAAGGTCCTGCAAGGCATGCAAGAGAGAGTCAACAACTAGTTGAGCGAGTTCACAGTTAATAGTTCAGTAATAGTATAGCGTGAGTAGTAGTATGTTCGTTCGTTACAAAGTATCGTATTAGTTCCCATCGCGGCCTTCCAGGCAGGTGTGCGAAGATGTTGGGGAATGTTTTCCCCAAGTATTCTAGACTAGGTTTATTTGTATCGCGGCCTCAACAGGCAGGTGTGCGAAGATTTGTAGATTTAGTTCGCGGCCATTCTATGGCAGGTGTGCGAAGTCAGTCATAATATCGCGGCCAATCCTTGGCAGGTGTGCGAAGATCAGTTCAATAAGTGTTACTAGTCTAGTCGTAGCGTATCGTTAGGTTCTACTTTATGAGTATACACAATAATTCATCAAATCCCATTCCCACCCGGGAACCCCATGCCTTGGCTGTGTGAACTCACCTTGGTTTGCTCGGTATGCTAAGTATATGCTCGCAAGTACTCAATCACGTCCTAAAGTATGCACGTATGTGAAATCAGTTTGTGTTCAAGTTGTGCACGTATAAACAGGTAGCATGTAAACACAATCATACTGGTCATGTTTGGCGTTTAACAGCAGTTAGATATTCCAGTTAGCACTTAACAGAGTTAACTCAAGTTACTGTGCAGATTACATATTCGGCGAAATACAAAATTGGCGAAACATACATGCCGGCGAAACACATACATCGACGAAACACATTCTGTTTCGTCGAGTCTTGTTTGGCGAAACAAGATTTCAATTTCGTCGATTGCTCTTGGCGAAACACTTTCTGTTTCGCCGAGAGTTCTGTTTCGTCAAACAGTTCAGTTACGTCATAACAGTTACATGCAGAAACCCTAATCATCACTAACAGCCGACAATCAATAATATCAATCCTGCAGTAATCATTGGTTCTCAGAATCACATAACACAATCCTTAAAGAATCATCATCTAGCATGAACCCTAGCTTAAACGTATCTCAACATATCGATTACAACATCACATCATCCAACCCTATCAAGATGCTAACTTGCATTCAGAACCAGATCATACTAACAACGTCCAGAACCGAGTATTCGATCATATTAAGTTTCGCATAAAACCATTTATATCCGACTACAATATTCATATCGAAATCCATATCATCATCATCATAACAAGAACCCTAATATTTAACATGTATCGACTACAATTATACATCATCAAGGCAGAATCACATGACACATAAACACCTACACGGATGAACAATCAATCAAGACACATAAATTTACTAACCGAGATGATGGTTAGATCGCACGGGAGTTTCTAGTTTGCCGTCACAGTGAGAGAGTTCTAGGGTTTCGGTTGTTTTGATAGAAAGTGTAAAAGTGATGTTGTTTTACGTAAATATACTCAGAATAACGTTCTGGGCCCGTAATGGGCTTTGGCGAATCATGGGCCGGCGAAACAGCCTGTTTCGTCGAGATAAGCTTGACGAATCAAGGACCTGTTTCGTCGAGAGGTTGTATGGCGAATCTCATTTGATTCGTCGGGTCCTTAATGGTCTTTTAGATCCGAAATGATTTAATCAGTTAGGTTCGCATGCCACAAACAAACACATAACCATGCAAACATAATACGTTTCATCATATCACAAAGTGTACAGTTACGAAATCAGGCAAGTCAAACAACTAAACAGTCAACGTCAACGTGCATTAAATGCGAATAGAGAATGTCGGAAATTCGAGTTGTCACATTATCCCCAACTTGAAAGAAATTTCGTCCCGAAATTTAGCATGCAGTTACTGAGGAAGCTAGTAGCGTGACGTTGTTTACCTGTATCGTATCGCGGCTCCCCGAGCAGGTTTGCGAAGATTACTGGTTTTCTTGGGGTGTCACATTATCCCCCCGTTGATTTGGAATTTCGTCCCGAAATTCTGCATTGGTAGCTTCAGCCTCAGTAGTAGTTGCTTGGTTTCCGAACAACTGGGGATATTTGAGTTCCATTTGATCTTCACGCTCCCAGGTGAACTCTGGGCCGCGGCGGGAGTTCCAACGAACTCATACAAGAGGGATTCTCGTGTTCTTGAGGACCTTAACA
The DNA here is from genome assembly GCA_030545235.1 of Helianthus tuberosus. NCBI lineage: Eukaryota > Viridiplantae > Streptophyta > Magnoliopsida > Asterales > Asteraceae > Helianthus > Helianthus tuberosus. Next base: position 187,652 of record JARYGA010060318.1, on the reverse strand, counting down.
TCCCGGTCCGTGATTTCAACAGGTTCCTCGACAAAGTGCAACCGTTCGTCGATAGTGAGTTCCTTTAAGGGAACTATGTGGGTCTCATCTGACGTACACTTCTTCAGATTCGACACGTGGAAAACGTTGTGAACTGCACTGAGTTCAAGTGGTAAGTTCAATCTATAGGCCACTTTACCTATTTTCTCTGTAACTTCGAATGGTCCAACATATCGTGGATTTAGTTTGCCGCGTTTGCCAAAACGAACCACACCCTTCCAGGGTGAAACTTTGAGTAGCACCCGATCCCCAACTTGGAACTCGAGTGGTTTCCTGTCTAAATCAGCGTATGCTTTCTGACGGTCGCGTGCTGCCGCCATGCGTTGTCGTATTTGTGCAATCTTTTCTGTAGTATCGACTACCATTTCTGGACCCGTGATCTGACTCTCACCCACCTCTGCCCAACAAAGAGGTGATCGGCATTTACGCCCGTACAATGCCTCGAATGGAGCAGCTTTAATGCTGGTGTGGTAGCTGTTATTGTATGAAAATTCCACAAGTGGCAGATGTTTCTCCCAACCATTGCCAAAGTCAATTACGCACGCCCGAAGCATGTCTTCTAAAGTTTGAATAGTGCGCTCAGACTGCCCATCGGTCTGAGGATGATACGCCGTGCTCATGTCTAAGCGAGAGCCAAAAGATTTATGCATTGTTTGCCACAGTTCCGAAGTAAAACGTGCGTCACGATCAGAGATGATGGAGGTGGGCACCCCGTGCCTCGAGACCACTTCTTTTAAGTAAATGTCTGCTAAGGTAGAGAACTTGTCTGTTTCCTTGATAGCCAAGAAGTGAGCAGACTTTGTGAGTCGATCCACGATCACCCAAATAGTATCGTTTCCGCGCTGAGATCTAGGTAGACCAGTGACAAAATCCATGGAAATTTGCTCCCATTTCCATTGTGGTATCTCAGGTTGTTGGAGTGGTCCTGACGGTTTCTGATATTCTGCCTTGACTCTCGCACAAGTCAAGCATTTGCTAACGTATGTGGCTATGTGGGCCTTCATGCTAGGCCACCAGTATGTAGTCTTAATATCGTGGTACATTTTATCCGAACCAAGATGTACCAAGTAGCGAGACTTGTGAGCTTCATCCATTACCAGCTCGCGTAAGTTGCCGTACAGTGGGACCCAAATGCGTCCTGTGACGTAGTAAGCACCATCTTCCTTCTGTTCTAATCGTTGTCTTGAGCCGCGTAGGGCTTCAGCCCTGACATTTTCTGGTTTCAATGCTTCTATCTGAGCATCTCGTATCTGGGAAGGAAGGCTAGACTGTATGGTGAGTTGTAAAGCTCGCACGCGCTTAGGCGCGGTGTCTTTTCGACTGAGGGCGTCAGCCACAACATTGGCTTTGCCTGGGTGGTACCTGATTGAGCATTCGTAATCGTTTAGCAGTTCGACCCATCGTCGTTGTCGCATATTCAGTTCCTTCTGTTTGAATATATGTTCGAGGCTTCTGTGGTCAGTGTAGATAGCACATTTGGTACCATACAAGTAGTGTCGCCATATCTTAAGTGCAAAAACAACCGCTCCCAACTCTAAGTCGTGTGTTGTGTAATTCCGTTCGTGAATCTTAAGTTGGCGCGAAGCATAAGCAATAACTTTATCCCTTTGCATCAATACACATCCAAGACCTTGGATAGATGCGTCGCAGTAGACTACAAAATCGTCCGTGCCTTCAGGCAGTGAGAGGATAGGTGCGCTACAGAGTCTATCTTTTAAGTGTTGGAACGCTGTTTCCTGTGCATTACCCCAACGGTAAACAACACCCTTCTGTGTCAGTAGTGTAAGCGGCTGAGCAATCTTTGAAAAGTCCTTGATGAAACGTCTGTAATAACCCGCCAAACCCAAGAATTGGCGTATTTCTGTTGGTGTACGAGGCGCAGGCCAGTTCTTAATCGAATCTACCTTGGATGGATCTACATGAATCCCATCCTTGTTCACCACGTGGCCTAAGAAGTGGACTTCACGAAGCCAAAAGTCACATTTAGAAAACTTAGCGTATAGCTGTTCCGTTCGTAGAAGTTCCAGTATAAGTCGTAAGTGCTGCTCGTGTTCCTCCTGACTTTTCGAATAAATCAGGATGTCGTCGATGAAAACAATGACGAACTTGTCGAGATAGGGTTTGCACACTCTGTTCATAAGATCCATGAAGACCGCAGGCGCGTTCGTTAGCCCGAATGGCATGACCAAAAACTCGTAGTGACCGTAGCGAGTTCTAAATGCTGTTTTAGAGACGTCCTCATCCCGGACTCTCAGCTGGTGGTATCCTGACCTTAGGTCTATTTTGGAGTAGTAACTCGACCCTTGCAGCTGGTCGAATAAATCATCTATGCGCGGAAGAGGATAACGATTCTTGATCGTCACCTTGTTGAGTTCGCGGTAGTCTATACACATCCTGAACGTACCGTCTTTCTTCTTTACGAATAACACTGGAGCTCCCCAGGGCGAAGAGCTAGGACGTATGAAACCCTTTTCCAAGAGTTCTTGCAGTTGCTTAGATAGTTCTTCCAGTTCAGTTGGAGCTAAGCGATAAGGTGCTCGAGCTATGGGTGCTGCTCCTGGAGCTAGCTCGATCTGGAACTCGACCTGGCGATGAGGCGGTAGCCCCGGTAACTCTTCGGGAAACACTTGAGGAAAATCGCGTACCACGGGGATATCCTCAATCTTTTTCTCTTTCTTCGACGTATCAGTAACGAGTGCTAATATAGCAATGTGCCCCTTGCGCAAACACTTCTGAGCCTTCAAAAAGGAGATAATGCCACTCACGACACCACTCTTGTCGCCTTGAACTTCGAGAGGTTCTTTACCAGAACGTGGAATACGAATAACCTTTTCTTTGCATAGGATCTCCGCTTGTTGTTGAGATAACCAATCCATGCCAATGACGACGTCAAAGCTACCCAGGGTTATAGGAATAAGGTCGACGGAGAAAGTCTGACCAGCGAGGATAAGATTACACCCTTTAACTATGTGTGTGGCCTCTAGACTTTTACCGTTAGCTAACTCTACGACATGTTTGGTGTTTAAGAGAGTTGGTGCACGTTTTAGCATTTCACTAACTTTTAAAGACATGTAGCTTGTATCCGCACCCGAATCAAATAAGACAGTAACGTAAAAGTCGTCTAGAAGAAACTTACCCATAACTACGTTGGGATCATTCCTTGCATCACCCTGACCGATCACAAACATACGGCCTCTAGCACCATTGTTGTTGTTCCCACCGTTGTTGTTGTTCCCGTTGCCCTGATTGTTGTTGTTGTTGTTATTGTTCTGGTTCTGGTTTAACTGAGGGCAATCCCGCTTGTAATGACCTTCAGCCCCACACTGGTAGCATCCCCTGTTTCCATGCTGCTGCTGCTGAGGCTGGTTTCGTGGAGCAGGTGGTTGTTGTTGCTGGTTCTGATTCGCAGGTCGTGAACTCCTGCAATCTTTAGCCTCGTGACCCGTCTTAAGACATCTTTGACACTGTTCCCTGCGACATCTTCCGCTGTGGTGTTTGTTGCACCTTCTACACCATGGGTGATTTCCCCGATATCCACTCGGCCCTTGACTACCTGGTGATTGCTGATTCGGACTCTGGTAGTCATTTGTCTTGCGTTGCTGAGCTTGAGACTGAACAGTAGCTGAACCTTTGCTAGAATCCCCCTCCCATTTCCTCTTATTGTCGCTGGGAGTAGCAGGAGTAACTGAAGTGGTAGCGGTAGCAGTAGCGTTGATGCGTTTAGGCAACCTGTTTTGCTCCACCGCCTGATCAGTGAGACGGTGTGCCAACTGAACAACCTGCTGGTAGGTAGCATGGTTTGCTGAAGTCACATGACTTTGGATCTCCGGCACTAGACCCTTAAGATAAAGTTCGATACGCTTGTCCGCTAGAGTGGGACACAGTAATGCAAGCTCGTTCGATCTCTTGGTGTACGCCTCGATCTCTGACCCCGTCATCTTGAGGTTGAAAAACTCGACTTCCAGCTTATGAATATCATCTCGACTGCAGTATTCCTGCTTGATCATTTCCTTGAAATTGTTCCATGGGGTGGCGTTAGCTGCTACCAACCCTAGTATCTGTACCTGAGCTTTCCACCATGTGAGGGCTAAACCCTCGAGGGTACCAGTAGCATATTTCACCCTGCGTGCCTCAGGGCATTCACACATCTCAAACACAGACTCTATCTTTTCAAACCAGTGCAGGAGGCCTACGGCTCCTTCAGTACCGCTGAAAGTAGTTGGACGACAGTCCATGAAAGACTTGAAAGTGCAAACAGGTGCTTGACCTGTTGTGTAAAAGAATTAGGACAAGTTTAAACACGAGAGTTGATTTAGGAATGTAGGATCTAAGGATCCTAGTGTGAGTTGTAACTGCAGGGTATACCTCCTGCTTGTGCGGCTGCAACTGCCGCAGTAACTCGTTCGTTAATGAGGGCCGTCAACTGGTCCTGAGTCATGTTGATACGTCCAGACATGATCTTCATAGCAAATATAACATAAGTGAGAGAGATTCGCGAGTAGTGCGATGACAGAAGAGAGTAAGCACACAAGTGTTCTCAAGTAATAGCATATAATGGGTTCTGTAATCTAGGCATACCACGAGCAAAGTTCTATGTAGTTCTAGCATGTAGGTAAAGTAACATGAATAGTAATACCTATGGTGTTGAGCCTTGCACGTGGAGTGAAGCGTCGTTGTGGATCGTTGAGAGCACTGTTCTGGTTATAGTCTGGTTTTAACAAAATCGTTTTCCCTTTATTAAAACCGAGTTCTCTATAACCAATGGCTCTGATACCAATCTGTCACACCCCCAAAATCCACACGCGGAGTACCACCGCTTGGAGGCGTGACTGACCAGGATCAAGCCACCAATCATATTGAACATATAAGTAAATTCCAAAAATCATTCATCAATACGAAAGGTGTTTTCAAAACCAAACATCAACAAGTGTGTAGCGGAAGCATAAGTATGTAAACCCAATGTAAATCGTAAAATTCAAACGTTTAGAAAATTAACATGGCATCATCGATCCATGTCCCACAACGACCTGCTCCTCCCTGTGCAAGCTCCATATGTACCTAAGGTCCTGCAAGGCATGCAAGAGAGAGTCAACAACTAGTTGAGCGAGTTCACAGTTAATAGTTCAGTAATAGTATAGCGTGAGTAGTAGTATGTTCGTTCGTTACAAAGTATCGTATTAGTTCCCATCGCGGCCTTCCAGGCAGGTGTGCGAAGATGTTGGGGAATGTTTTCCCCAAGTATTCTAGACTAGGTTTATTTGTATCGCGGCCTCAACAGGCAGGTGTGCGAAGATTTGTAGATTTAGTTCGCGGCCATTCTATGGCAGGTGTGCGAAGTCAGTCATAATATCGCGGCCAATCCTTGGCAGGTGTGCGAAGATCAGTTCAATAAGTGTTACTAGTCTAGTCGTAGCGTATCGTTAGGTTCTACTTTATGAGTATACACAATAATTCATCAAATCCCATTCCCACCCGGGAACCCCATGCCTTGGCTGTGTGAACTCACCTTGGTTTGCTCGGTATGCTAAGTATATGCTCGCAAGTACTCAATCACGTCCTAAAGTATGCACGTATGTGAAATCAGTTTGTGTTCAAGTTGTGCACGTATAAACAGGTAGCATGTAAACACAATCATACTGGTCATGTTTGGCGTTTAACAGCAGTTAGATATTCCAGTTAGCACTTAACAGAGTTAACTCAAGTTACTGTGCAGATTACATATTCGGCGAAATACAAAATTGGCGAAACATACATGCCGGCGAAACACATACATCGACGAAACACATTCTGTTTCGTCGAGTCTTGTTTGGCGAAACAAGATTTCAATTTCGTCGATTGCTCTTGGCGAAACACTTTCTGTTTCGCCGAGAGTTCTGTTTCGTCAAACAGTTCAGTTACGTCATAACAGTTACATGCAGAAACCCTAATCATCACTAACAGCCGACAATCAATAATATCAATCCTGCAGTAATCATTGGTTCTCAGAATCACATAACACAATCCTTAAAGAATCATCATCTAGCATGAACCCTAGCTTAAACGTATCTCAACATATCGATTACAACATCACATCATCCAACCCTATCAAGATGCTAACTTGCATTCAGAACCAGATCATACTAACAACGTCCAGAACCGAGTATTCGATCATATTAAGTTTCGCATAAAACCATTTATATCCGACTACAATATTCATATCGAAATCCATATCATCATCATCATAACAAGAACCCTAATATTTAACATGTATCGACTACAATTATACATCATCAAGGCAGAATCACATGACACATAAACACCTACACGGATGAACAATCAATCAAGACACATAAATTTACTAACCGAGATGATGGTTAGATCGCACGGGAGTTTCTAGTTTGCCGTCACAGTGAGAGAGTTCTAGGGTTTCGGTTGTTTTGATAGAAAGTGTAAAAGTGATGTTGTTTTACGTAAATATACTCAGAATAACGTTCTGGGCCCGTAATGGGCTTTGGCGAATCATGGGCCGGCGAAACAGCCTGTTTCGTCGAGATGAGCTTGACGAATCAAGGACCTGTTTCGTCGAGAGGTTGTATGGCGAATCTCATTTGATTCGTCGGGTCCTTAATGGTCTTTTAGATCCGAAATGATTTAATCAGTTAGGTTCGCATGCCACAAACAAACACATAACCATGCAAACATAATACGTTTCATCATATCACAAAGTGTACAGTTACGAAATCAGGCAAGTCAAACAACTAAACAGTCAACGTCAACGTGCATTAAATGCGAACAGAGAATGTCGGAAATTCGAGTTGTCACAGCTTTATTAAAATCAGCTATACGTCGAATCCCCAAGCCCCCTTCAGTTTTCGGCACACACACAGAACTCCATGAAACTTTTGCCCTACCACGCTTAGAAGAAGATTGAGCCCAAAGAAAATTCCGCATTTTAGTTTCCAACTCCTTAACTACTCTAGCTGGTAATATAAAAACCGATGACCAGTAGACATGCATCGATGAAAGAACCGAAATAATAAGCTGAAGTCTACCCGCGAAGGACAACATTTTATTCTTCCAATTATCAATCCGGCGTTCAAGCCTCTCCACCAGAATGCTACAATCTTTGTATAAAAGCCTCGAAGAAATAAGAGGGACCCCCAAGTATCTGACTGGCAACGTACCCTCAACAAAGGGCAAAATATTCAAAATCTCTCCTTTGACATGATTTGGAACATTACAGAAAAACCCTGTACTCTTCTGAATGCTAGGAACTAATCCCGACATTCGAGTGAACTTTGTAAGGGAGAGCATAACACACTTAGCCGAAGCCACATCCCCCCTCGCGAAAAGAAACAAATCATCCGCGAAACACAGGTTAACAATTTTCTGCTTCTCACATTTATTATGGAACCGAAAGGAAGTATCAATTCTTGTCACTTGATTCAGAATGCACGTCAAGACTTCCATCACTAAGGTAAACAAATAAGGGGATAGAGGATCACCCTGCCTTAGACCCCTTTTACCTTTGAAGTAACCATGAATATTCCCATTAACACACACCGAATAAGATGCTGTAGACACACACAACATTATCCAGTGAACCATAGTGCTATTAAACCCAAACCCAAGTAAAACCGTTTTAAGAAAACTCCACTCCACCGTATCATAAGCCTTTTGAATATCAACCTTAAAAGCACATCTTGGAGGCCCAAAATCACGATGATAATTATGCATTAATTCCTGTGTAAGAAGAATATTATCGGAAATTTTCCGACCCGGAACAAAAGCTGACTGATTAATGCTGACAATCTCATTCAAATAACCCTTCAAACGATCCGCCAATACCTTACTAATACATTTAAATATAACATTACAGCACGAAATAGGGCGATAATCAGTAATATAGGTAGGAGATGACACCTTTGGAACCAAAGCGACTAACGTGTGGTTAAGTTGCTGAAGTAGATTCCCCGTGTTAAAGAAATCCATAATAGCATTCGAAACATCACTCCCCACTATTTGCCAAGTACTCCTGAAAAAAGCAGATGTATAACCATCCGGGCCCGGAGCTTTATCATTCCCAATCGAAAACATAGCGGCCTTAATTTCCTCCAACGTAACCGGCCTAACCATATGATTTGCACTCTCCAGATTCAACTTATTACAAAAAAGATCAGGAGAAGGATCCAAAGTAACTTGACCTTCACATCCTAGAAAGTGTTCATAATGATTAACAAAAGCTTCCGCCACCTTATCACCCTCAAACAGGTTTCCACTAGAATCAGAAATAGCCTCAATCCGATTAATGTGATTTCTACACTTAAGCGATGTGTGAAAATAAGCCGTATTAGCATCACCAGCCCGAAGCCATTCAACTTTAGACTTCTGTTTAAGAAATCTTTCCTCATCAAGCGACGCCTCCTGAAAATCACGAAGAATAATAGCTTCTTTGGTACGCAAAGATTCATTCATCGGATCTCTATCAATGTCACGCTGGACCGCCTCCAGATTACCTCTTAGGTTCACAACCTTTTCATGAAGATTCCCTTGTTTAAATAAGAGAGCTCGAAGATGGGACTTCATTAGAGAAAGTTTTTTAACAAGTCGAAACTGGTGAACCCCATCAACATTTACATTCCACTTAGAGCTTACAAGATCCAGAAAACCAGGCTTATGCACTAAGAAATTTGCGAACTTAAATGGTTTCGGTTTAGTCTTTTCAGCCGATAACATCTTCAACACACATAAACAATGATCCGAAATACCATAAGGAGAAAACACAGCAACCGACTGAGGAAACGAACCAGCAAAATCAGCATTACCCAAAATTCTATCAATCTTTTTCAGTAAAACGACACCCCTCTTGGGTTTTTGGGACCAAGTGTAGTGAAAACCTGTTCGTTTGATATCAAACACTTCAATATCCTCCACACATTCTTTAAATTCACGCATACCTGGGGAAATAGAAGAACAACCAAGAGATCTATCTTCAAGATTAAGAGCACAGTTAAAATCACCCAAAACAATCCACGGCTTGTCATGAACTAGGCCCTTATGCATACGAAGATTATGCCAAAGAGCCCTACGATCGACATAATAATTTGCAGCATAGACAAACGAGCAAAAGACCATTCTGTTATTAGTTTTACACAAAACCTGAGCATGTAAAACTTGATCCATTTGAGCAATAACCATAACATCCACCTCTGTAGGATCCCACCCTAAAATTATACGAGCACCTTTCTTACAACAACCCCCATTTGACGTCCAATCCCATCTCCTAAAAACCATGTTACAAACTTTACGAAGATTGTCCATATCCACATGAGACTCTAAGATTGCACACAAACTTAGCTTATTATTCTTAACCACATGACGAACCTCATTCTGTTTTAGCGGCCGGTTCAAGCCCCTAATATTCCAAACAGCGAAACTAATCATTTAAACACCTCGGACGAAGGAGTGCTTGCCCCTTTTTTATTACCATCATTAGCTGAATCTTCCTTAAGAAATTCGTTAGTTTCATTGTATCCATCCATCACCTCCTCATCATCAGAGCTCTCGAACCCATCCCCCATGTCTCGACCAGATTTACTCGACTCTCCAACATCATCCCTTAAAGCATCAAAAGGATTATTGGATACAAACTTAGGCGGTTTATCAACCTTCTTTGTACCTCCATCCGATTTATTACCAATAGGTCTATATTCAAACTTTTGTTTTTGTTTAATAACTGGAAAACCCGATCTCTTTGCTACCTTTTTATTCTCCACTGTTGTAAAACCATCATCATCAACCATGTTCTTCCCCGGTCTACGATCTTTATGTGCCTCCTTATGTTTGTTAGGTTAGAAAACAGGTTTGGTATCAAAACAAACGGTTTTGATACCTATAAGTAGTTTGGTTACAAAATACGCAAGAATGCGCATTTTGGCCGAAACTACGACTCGTCACTACACCTAGATAACGTGGTAATCGGTAGGTATAGTCACTAGGGACTATAACCATCGTGATTACGCTCACGTTATGAAGTTCAAACGAACTTCGCATTGACCATAAACTGGTCAATGCAGAAAGTCAAACGCAGTTTGACTTTCAGACTCGAAAAGCGATAAAAGAATGAAAGAATACTTACAAAAGGTCCCCGCAAGCTATGATCTGATTTACTCTCAGGTATGAAGCATAAACTTCAACTTAGAGAGCCAAAATCAGATCAATGTGGATTTTGCAAGTGAAAGGAGGTGGGTATTTATAGGAATTCAAGAACCGTTAGGATCGTTTCTTGAAGATTGAGCTTCGATCTAAGCCGTACAAGTGGGCACATAGTATTTGAATACCATGGGCACTTGAAAACCATCAAAATTGGCCCCTAGTTTGATCAAATCCATGTGCAAAAGGCCTGAATACCAGCTGCTGTTTCTGAAAAACAGTTTGCTGTTACTGGGTAACTCACACAGCCCGCGTAAGCAGACACAAGAACTCACACGGCCCGCCTGCGCATAGTTTCCAGAAATGTCAGAAATGGCCCCTGCACTTCAGAAACTTGGATTTGATGCATTTTTGGCACGTTTAAGCCCCATTAACCTCATTTCAAGGTTCTAAAATGAAGTTAAAGTATAGGGAACTCAAAACATGCTCAAAAATATCTCGGATGTCGGTTCGTTTGGTCGTACGGTTGTGTTGTTTGGTTAATTACGACGGGAGTCGTAACGAACGCAAAAACGATCCAAATTAAGCGACGAATGGAATTTTATCATGCCAATCACTAAAATAAAATATTTTAATGATTACATAAATTTTTTGGATGTCCGGATATATTCAGAATGTGAGATATGCGCGAAAATGCAAACTTATGCACTTTTTGACGCTTTTAGTCCCTATTGATCAATAAAGTTTGTTTTAGCATACCGAACCCCTCAAAGCCTATTTCTAAGCTATGTAAAGGATATTTAGGGTATGTTTAACTTATGATCAAGTTCTGGAATGTTCGTTACAGTACGAATTGGCATACTTTCACAGTTTGTCGAAACTAGTCCCTGTAAGCGAATAAACTTGATTTCGGCATACCAAACCATCCAAAACTTATTTCTAAGTTAGGTAAAGGTTATTTTAGGTATGTTAAGCCTATTTTACTATCCCGGAGTGTTTGTTGCATTAAACTGATTACGTTTACGCATCAGTTCGCGTATAACATTCCAGAAAGCGATTTATGGCTCGAAATCGAACAAGAATTGATATGTGCAAACGATACACATATTTATACAAATCCCAAGTATGAAATACAATATTTCATTGATTTGGTATTAGTTTGATGGTCGTGGAGGTACAGATGTCACAGTCTCCCCTACTTCAGGAAATTTCATCCCGAAATTTAATTAGAGGAAACTTGTGAGAGCTCGAAACATGAAGTCGAAAAGATAAAACAACACTGGTTAGGGTTCTGAACTTCTAATAACTTTAAATAACATTATGCTTGCAATGTAAGAGGGACACTTATATACAAGTATATGAAGCGCCATTGGTGCGTCCACCGTACCTCCATTACATTGTTCACGTTTCGTTATTGTTGTCACTATTGGTTCTTACACATGATAAATCTTACTGTGGTTTCTGTGCACTGAATTTTTTTATAATTATGTACGCGTCCATAATTACGTAATTCCTTGCATAGTCCACACAGTGCATTTGATAATGTGTAGGGGAAATCAAATGAACGAACCTGTGATGAGTGTGACTGGACCACCAAAGGGTCCTTTCAGCTGTATCATCACATGCCATTCTTAACCAGATTCTGAATCAATCTTTAACTAGACCACTCAAGGGTCTCTTTTCGAATCATGGAATGGTACTATATGTAACACCCCGGCCGGAGGCGGAAAAGCCAAAGGTGTCACGAAACTTGATAGAATGCATTTGAGCACATGGAGTTTAAATTAAGTTGAAATATGATTAAGGTTCAATTATGTAGATTGCATTCAAATCTGAAAGAAGTACAAGTACAAAAGCAAATTACAAAATAGCAAATTGTTAAACAAGCATAATTGATTCGGATTAAATCTAAGGCAATAAGTCTTGATCCATCCTATGTGAAATATTCTTGCAATTCATGGCATCACAAATTGTCACCTGAAACATATGTTAGGAGTAAAAGGATCAACAAAGGTTGAGTGAATTCATAGGTTTTGTTTTGCAAAAAATGTAAATGTGATATAGATAAAGTTTTAACAAAAGTGGTTGTCGATATGTCTTTATAGCAAAAGAGTAATACATGTAGTTACTTAGTGGTACATTCAAACCTATGACAATACTCAGTAATATCATCCATCCTTCCTTGTATGTATGTATGTATGTATGTGGCTCCAAAAAAAAATAACAAAATTGTAGAGTTGGAAGTCTGGATGGGGTGTCAATCCTATAGCGCTATAATACAACCGATGGGCTTATGCAAGTTGATGAACGTAAACTTCTTAAAGCAAACATCAAAGTATTAAGCAAATGCAAAAACAATCGGGGGAACCACAAATAGCAAATAGTTTGTATCACATTGTAACATATGTATCATCCCAAAAATAATTGTAAAAAGGGACTATGAACTCACCTTGATTTCGGTTAATTCCAAACAAGTATGCAAAGTGTGAGAGTTCTTGGAATTAAGATTCCACGTCACTCTAATTGATTGAACATGCAACAATATGGAATATGTATCAACAATAATGTTTAATTGGATAATTGGAAATCCTAAATCTATAGGATTCGGTAGTGTTTTGTTTAAATGGTAGTTATGTGGTTTGGATAAACTAACAAGAGAACTCGGAAAATGAATAAGGAATTATATATGAAAAATATTTCTTCGACATAAATAATTAAATTATATACGTACATAATTGAGTTACTACAAACATTTTAAAAATAATGAATCAATTATATTTGATTTGTATAATTAGTTTAACATAAATAATTATACCAAAATATTTCATAAGTGATATAATTAATTTATAACTTATAATTGAATTTAGAAGTACAAAAATATATAATTATTTGGTAAATGATAATTATATAGTTTAAAGTATAATTATGATAATTATATGTTTAATTATCAAAATAATTATATTAAATCCGAATGATTAAAAATCACATTTTTAATTATTGAACTTTAATATTACTGATTTAAAATAATTATTATGGCCTTGAAATCATTTTAAACAAATAAAATGAATTAAAATGATTTAATAATAATAAATAAGTTTATATAAGTTTAATTATCTAAATAATTAAATATAATAAAAATTCAGATTCTAAATTTATATAAACTCAAAATAATACATCTTTTGTCATAAAAATAGTCTTGGATAAAATTTATATAGTTATATAATTTATTTATATAAAATGAAACTAAACTTTTAAAGTGTAAACACTGTTTTAATTTCAGAAATATCAAAATTATGTGAAATATTACCAACAATATTATTTCTGTAAAGTCCAACATATAAAATAATTACTATAAAAATTTCGATAATTAATTCTTTAATTTCGATTTATTATAATTTTTGAAGGGTTAATATTGTTTTTAATATATAAAAATTAGTTTAATAAATATTTTGACTTATATTATATTTTTAATATAAGTATCAGTGGATAAAGTATATCTGATAAAATTTTCGGATTTAAACTGATTAGCCTCTAATTAATATGAATTAATTAAAAATCTGTTAAATAGAGTGAATAAATAAAAAAAATAGAAGATGAACAGTCATCTTCTTCCCCAATTCGGTCAACGAAAGTCAACAGCCCGATTACTATGTCAATACTGGATTATAATGAAATTAATTTTACAGAAACATAATACGAGTGAAATCATACCGATTAGACGAATAAAAAGTGACCGGTATCGATCGGATGTGCGGTTTCGACAAAATCCGGCGACCGAACTCCGGCTATGACTTGCAGAGATGAATCGGAAGGTTTTTGTGAAATTTGAGAGGTGTGAGAGTTTCGTATGGGTTCAGGGAGTTTATATAATACTTCAATTCAACACAAAATCGACAGGAATCAGTGGGTTTGTTCCACTTTAAATTTTTTATAAAAAGTTCGAATTATAGCCGAATGGGCAATAAAGTGTGTCGAATTAATGCGAAACTGAGTTGGTAATGGGGTTGGGGACTTGTGGTTGATGATTAAAGTGATAAAGGTTCGATTTTCGTCGGATTGGGTGTGTTTTGGTCGAAAGCCGCGACTGCAGATCTGTTTATATAATTCAGATCTGTTTTAACGTTTATATATATATACTACAAATCATAAACTATCACAACCAAGCTGGTAGTCCAGCCGGTTATGCCCGTGTTTGGTTTGCGGGTGTGTGCGGGTTCGAGTCCCGTGTGTGGCCGGTTCTTTGGGATTAAATCCCTTTCATTCATTTAATTAAAATTTTACATTTTGATCCCTGTGGTTCTCTATTTACGATAACAGTCCCTGTAATAGTACCGTTAAATAATTAACTAGGTTAGATTTCAAAATAAGAATCCTTGTATAATAGACTAACCCAGTTAGACTTATAAGGTTAAAATAGTTTCAAAAATGACCAAAACAGTCCCTGGAGTTCAAGTTTAAATAAATGACCAAATGAACCTTAGATTTTTATAATTAAAATAAATTATATTTATTTCTTTTATAAATAGGTTTCAAAAAATGACCAAAAGGACCCTAAACTTGTAGTTTTCAATAATTGCGTTTTTAACCCTTGTATTTCTAAAGTTTCAAAGAATGACAAATAGGTCCTTCAAATTGTAGTTTCACAAAATGTCACAATAGGCCCTTATAGTTTATGTAACCTGGTTTAATAGCATAAAACTCAACAAATTTGAAATTGTTTCACGTGTTTGTATTGATATAAGCATGTATAAGCACAAAGCAAGTATGTTCAAAATAAGTTTTATTCCAATTACGGTATTTGTTACAATGAAAGTCAAACAAATATAAGTATGAAAACCAAGGTGGTTACAGTCTCCCCTACTTTTGAGAATTTCGTCCCGAAATTGGTGTAGGAGGATCTTTTGGAAAAAGATGTGGATACTTGGCCTTCATATCAGCCTTGCGTTCCCAAGTGAACTCTGGGCCACGTTTGGATTCCCAACGTACTTTAACGATAGTTATGCGTTTTCGTCTTAGCTTCTTCACATCGTGCTCCATGATTTCTACTGGTTTTTCAACAAAGTGCACGGATTCGTCGATGCGAATATCGTCGAGTGGTACATGAAGGTTTTTGTCAACTAGACACCTTCTGAAGTTGGAAACATGAAAGGTAGGATGAACGTTGCTGAGTTCGGGAGGTAACTCAAGTTTGTAGGCTACTTTACCAACTTTTTCGACGATCTTAAAAGGACCAACATATCGAGGAGCTAGTTTACCTTTCTTCCCAAAGCGTACAATACCTTTCCAAGGAGAAACCTTGAGAAGTACCATTTCACCGACTTGGAATTCACGTTCTTTGCGTTTTTTATCAGCTAAACTCTTTTGACGACATCTAGCTACTGTGAGGTTGTCACGAATTTTAAAGATTTTGTCAGTCGTTTCTTGGATTATCTCAGGACCAGTAACTTGAGTTCTAGTCTCGTTCCAACAAACAGGAGAACGACATTCACGACCATATAGAGCTTCAAAAGGTGCCATTCTTATACTGGAGTGGTAACTATTGTTGTACGAGAATTCAATCAAAGGCATATGTGAATCCCAATTACCTGTAAAGTCTATGACGCAAGCTCGTAACATATCTTCAAGAGTTTGAATGGTTCGTTCAGACTGACCATCAGTTTGAGGATGATATGCTGTGCTGAGATTTAGCTGAGTCCCCAAAGCAGATTGTAGAGATTTCCAAAAATGAGAGGTAAAACGGCCATCGTGATCAGAAATAATGTTCAAAGGTACACCATGACGAGTAACAATCTCATCAAGGTAGACTTTAGCAAGCTTAGCAGTAGAGTCTTCTTCTCGGATTGGCAAAAAGTGAGCTGATTTGGTTAAGCGGTCAACGATTACCCAAATGCTATCATGACCACGAGAAGTGCGGGGTAATTTTGTTACGAAATCCATAGCAATTTCTTCCCATTTCCACACAGGAATTTCGGGTTGTTCTAGTAATCCAGAAGGTCTTTGGTGTTCGGCTTTAACCTTCAAACATGTAAGGCATTTGGACACATAAAGAGCTACATCCTTTTTCATTCCGGGCCACCAATAAAGGTTTCGAAGATCCATATACATCTTGTCGGCACCAGGATGAATAGAATAACGAGATTTGTGGGTTTCATCCATTAAAAGTGTACGAAGATTGTCATGATTTGGAACCCACAAACGATTCTTGAAATGTCGTAAGCCATCTTCCCTGATCTCGAGAAGGAGATCAATTTTATGAGGTAATTCAACAAGTAAATCACCGCTGGCCACAACATCTAGTTGTGCTTGGAGAATACGGGTTTGGATGTCAGAATAGACTTGTATGCTATGTAGTTTAATGCATTCCTTACGACTTAAAGCGTCGGCAACAACATTCGCCTTACCAGGATGGTAGCGAATTTCGCAATCATAGTCGTTTAGAAGCTCAACCCATCTACGTTGTCGCATATTCAAATCTTTCTGATCAAAAATGTGTTGAAGACTTCTGTGATCGGTGAAAATTACACATTTTGAACCATATAGGTAGTGTCTCCAAATTTTAAGGGCAAAAATTACGGCACCCAGTTCCAGATCATGGGTAGTGTAGTTCTTCTCGTGTTGTTTGAGTTGACGAGAAGCATAGGCTATGACTTTGCCTCGTTGCATGAGAACACAGCCTAAACCAAGATTTGAAGCGTCGCAATAAACTACGAAATCGTCATTGCCATCAGGAAGAGTCAAGATAGGTGCATTACAAAGTTTTTGTTTCAGGGTTTGAAAAGCTTCTTCCTGTTTAGGTCCCCATTCAAAAGGTTTTCCTTTGTGAGTTAAGGAAGTAAGAGGAACAACAATTTTGGAAAAATTGGAAATGAAACGTCGATAATAACCAGCTAATCCAAGGAAAGAACGAATTTCGGTAGGGGTTGTAGGTATGCTCCAATTCTTTACAGCTTCTATCTTCGCAGGATCCACGTGAATTCCTTTGTTATTTATGATATGTCCTAAGAATTGAACTTCTTCAAGCCAAAATTCACATTTTGAGAACTTGGCATAAAGTTGTTGCTCTTTTAGGAGTTCTAAGACTTTGCGAAGGTGATCCTCATGATCCGTTTTGGTTTTAGAATAAATTAAGATGTCGTCAATGAAAACAATAACAAACTTGTCCAGATAGGGCTTACAGACACGGTTCATGAGGTCCATGAAAACAGCAGGAGCATTGGTTAAACCGAAAGGCATGACTGTGAACTCGTAGTGTCCATAACGGGTACGAAACGTCGTTTTGGGAATGTCTTCTTCGAGAACACGAAGTTGATGATAGCCAGATCGCAAATCAATCTTTGAGAAACAGGCAGCACCTTGTAATTGGTCGAAAAGATCATCAATGCGAGGCAGGGGATATCGGTTTTTGATGGTGAGTTTATTCAACTCACGATAATCAATGCACATCCTGAAAGAACCATCTTTCTTCTTGACGAATAGTACAGGAGCTCCCCAAGGAGAAAAACTAGGACGAATGAAACCTTTGCTTAAAAGTTCTTGAAGCTGATTGGCGAGTTCTTGCATTTCAGAAGGTGCAAGACGGTATGGAGATTTGGCAATAGGACTTGCACCAGGAACAAGATCAATACGGAATTCTACTTGACGTACAGGCGGTAAGCCAGGTAGATCATCAGGAAAAACTTCAGGAAAATCCCGAATGACTGGAATATTTTTAATGTTCTTGGTTTCTTCTTTCTTCTCCACAATGTGAGCTAGGAAAGCCACATAGTTCTTGCGAATATATTTCTGAGCTTGAATGCATGTTATGAGTTTAAGACTTTGTGATTGTCTTTCCCCATAGACTTCTAAGATTTCGCCAGAAGGTAATGGAACACGAACAAATTTGTCATGACATACAACTTCAGCACGGTTTTGTGATAACCAATCCATGCCTACTATGATGTCGAAGCAAGTAAGTCTCATGGGTATAACATTAATCGGGAAAGTGTGTCCAAGTAAGTCAATTTGGCAATCTAAGATGACAGAATTGAGTACAATTGGGCCACCATTAGCTACAACTACTTCTAAAGATTTCCCCAGTTTGGTTCGATGCATGGCAAGTAATGGTTCAAATTTAAGAGATACAAAACTTTCGTTGGCACCCGAATCAAATAACACAGTAGCATAATGGTTGTTGACAAGAAACGTACCATTTACCACATCATTTGTGGTACGTGCTTCATTGGTATTGATATTAAAGGCGCGTCCTCTTGCCTGTTGAGTGTTAGCGAGTTTGGGACAATCGTGCTTGAAATGTGAGGGATCCCCACAGTAGAAACATGTACCGATTGGATGACGAGTAGTATTAGCAACTGGAGCAACAGGAGTGGCAGCAGCTTGGTTCCGTGTAGGGTGAATTCGACAATTGACTGCCCAATGACCAATACGTCCACAATTTGTACACATCCTGCAAGGAAATTGGGGTTGATGGTGGAAGTTGCATTTGTTGCACAAAGGTGCATTACCAGTATATTGTTTCTTTGCAGGAGGGGAAGTAGTTTGATTGACAGGAACGGAGGTTGTGACAGCAAAGTTATTAGCTGCCTTTCGCTTCCTGGAATTTCTTGAAGACTGAGCCCCAGTTTCTGCTGCTTTGGATGAGCCAGAAGAACCTTTTTGAGGTGCTTTCTTATCGCTCTTTCGTGTCAGGTTCCCTTCTTTGACATGTGCATCGGTCAAAGTAGCAGAAAGTTCAGAAGCATCGCGAAGTGTGGTTGGTTTACTACCAGTCACGATATGTTTGATGCAGTTTGGGAGACCACCAATGTATTTCTCAATTAAGCGATCGGGAGTTAACATCGAGGCAGTAGTACAAAGGTTCAATAATTCCATAAAGCGGTTGGTATAGGCTCGATTTTCTCCACTATCTTGATTAAGATTGTGAAACTCATCCTCCAGTGCTTTCATCTCGTTTCGTGGGCAGAAGTCTTTTAACATAAGATCTTTCAATTCTTCCCAGGTCATAGCCATAGCAACTTCAGCAGTGCGATCCTTCATGATTCCAGTCCACCAAGTTAACGCCCTCTTTTGAAAGACGCTTGAAGCAAATTCGACCTTGCGTTCATTTGTACACTGACTGTGGTGGAATGTATTCTCCATACTTTCAGTCCATTGAAGGAGTCCAGTAGCTCCTTCGTTTCTGGTGTATTTTGGGGGAATGCATGAATTGAATTGCTTAAAGTTACATGGGTTGTTTCCATGGTTTCCATTAATCCCGTTCCCATTGTTATAGTTTTGAAATACTTGATTCATGACACCAGGTAGTATGGCAGCAAAACTTTGTGCGAGAAGAGTAGCCATTTCGTTGTTGGAGGTGTTATCACGGCGAGGAGGCATCTACAAGAGGTAGAAGAAAACATAAGATTATGGGAATCACAATGAATTGTTTTGGAAGAATAATATAAAATCCACGAGGATAAACACATAATGGAAGTGACATCATTTATTCTTCGAATAAATAATATTGGTGATAAGTTAAAGTAATTGGATTCTTAAAACATATGAAGTCATGCTTTAGCCTATAAGTGGACACTCATCCCGAGAATTCCCAGGTAAGCACAACTGGTCCTTCGAGTTAGGATATATACGAAGTGCTTGCCTAGACAGAAAACTCAGAATACAGGCACCCACCCTTCCAGATTGCACAAGTTCGTTATTAGAGCCCAAAACTTTAACGAGTATTTGAAAATTTAAAAGAGATTTTGAAAATAATCACCTAAGGATAGGTGATGAGTATTTGTATAGTCTAGAGAGTCTAAGGATGAGATACGCGATGACAAGGCTTTGGTTTGAAAAAGATAAGGATAAAGGTAATAACGCGGAATGCATACTAATGAATAGGAGTCCTAGGTAAGTTATAGTCTAGGTCAAAAGTAATTTCTAATAACCTAAATCCCTATAACCATGGCTCTGATACCAATCTGTAACACCCCGGCCGGAGGCGGAAAAGCCAAAGGTGTCACGAAACTTGATAGAATGCATTTGAGCACATGGAGTTTAAATTAAGTTGAAATATGATTAAGGTTCAATTATGTAGATTGCATTCAAATCTGAAAGAAGTACAAGTACAAAAGCAAATTACAAAATAACAAATTGTTAAACAAGCATAATTGATTCGGATTAAATCTAAGGCAATAAGTCTTGATCCATCCTATGTGAAATATTCTTGCAATTCATGGCATCACAAATTGTCACCTGAAACATATGTTAGGAGTAAAAGGATCAACAAAGGTTGAGTGAATTCATAGGTTTTGTTTTGCAAAAAATGTAAATGTGATATAGATAAAGTTTTAACAAAAGTGGTTGTCGATATGTCTTTATAGCAAAAGAGTAATACATGTAGTTACTTAGTGGTACATTCAAACCTATGACAATACTCAGTAATATCATCCATCCTTCCTTGTATGTATGTATGTGGCTCCAAAAAAAAATAACAAAATTGTAGAGTTGGAAGTCTGGATGGGGTGTCAATCCTATAGCGCTATAATACAACCGATGGGCTTATGCAAGTTGATGAACGTAAACTTCTTAAAGCAAACATCAAAGTATTAAGCAAATGCAAAAACAATCGGGGGAACCACAAATAGCAAATAGTTTGTATCACATTGTAACATATGTATCATCCCAAAAATAATTGTAAAAAGGGACTATGAACTCACCTTGATTTCGGTTAATTCCAAACAAGTATGCAAAGTGTGAGAGTTCTTGGAATTAAGATTCCACGTCACTCTAATTGATTGAACATGCAACAATATGGAATATGTATCAACAATAATGTTTAATTGGATAATTGGAAATCCTAAATCTATAGGATTCGGTAGTGTTTTGTTTAAATGGTAGTTATGTGGTTTGGATAAACTAACAAGAGAACTCGGAAAATGAATAAGGAATTATATATGAAAAATATTTCTTCGACATAAATAATTAAATTATATACGTACATAATTGAGTTACTACAAACATTTTAAAAATAATGAATCAATTATATTTGATTTGTATAATTAGTTTAACATAAATAATTATACCAAAATATTTCATAAGTGATATAATTAATTTATAACTTATAATTGAATTTAGAAGTACAAAAATATATAATTATTTGGTAAATGATAATTATATAGTTTAAAGTATAATTATGATAATTATATGTTTAATTATCAAAATAATTATATTAAATCCGAATGATTAAAAATCACATTTTTAATTATTGAACTTTAATATTACTGATTTAAAATAATTATTATGGCCTTGAAATCATTTTAAACAAATAAAATGAATTAAAATGATTTAATAATAATAAATAAGTTTATATAAGTTTAATTATCTAAATAATTAAATATAATAAAAATTCAGATTCTAAATCTATATAAACTCAAAATAATACATCTTTTGTCATAAAAATAGTCTTGGATAAAATTTATATAGTTATATAATTTATTTATATAAAATGAAACTAAACTTTTAAAGTGTAAACACTGTTTTAATTTCAGAAATATCAAAATTATGTGAAATATTACC
The DNA here is from genome assembly GCA_030545235.1 of Helianthus tuberosus. Taxonomy (NCBI): domain Eukaryota; kingdom Viridiplantae; phylum Streptophyta; class Magnoliopsida; order Asterales; family Asteraceae; genus Helianthus; species Helianthus tuberosus. Next base: position 165,929 of record JARYGA010060318.1, on the reverse strand, counting down.
AACAATATTATTTCTGTAAAGTCCAACATATAAAATAATTACTATAAAAATTTCAATAATTAATTCTTTAATTTCGATTTATTATAATTTTTGAAGGGTTAATACTGTTTTTAATATATAAAAATTAGTTTAATAAATATTTTGACTTATATTATATTTTTAATATAAGTATCAGTGGATAAAGTATATCTGATAAAATTTTCGGATTTAAACTGATTAGCCTCTAATTAATATGAATTAATTAAAAATCTGTTAAATAGAGTGAATAAATAAAAAAAATAGAAGATGAACACTGTTCATCTTCTTCCCCAATTCGGTCAACGAAAGTCAACAGCCCAATTACTATGTCAATACTGGATTATAATGAAATTAATTTTACAGAAACATAATACGAGTGAAATCATACCGATTAGACGAATAAAAAGTGACCGGTATCGATCGGATGTGCGGTTTCGACAAAATCCGGCGACCGAACTCCAGCTATGACTTGCAGAGATGAATCGGAAGGTTTTTTTGAAATTTGAGAGGTGTGAGAGTTTCGTATGGGTTCAGGGAGTTTATATAATACTTCAATTCAACACAAAATCGACAGGAATCAGTGGGTTTGTTCCACTTTAAATTTTTTTATAAAAAGTTCGAATTATAGCCGAATGGGCAATAAAGTGTGTCGAATTAATGCGAAATTGAGTTGGTAATGGGGTTGGGGACTTGTGGTTGATGATTAAAGTGATAAAGGTTCGATTTTCGTCGGATTGGGTGTGTTTTGGTCGAAAGCCGCGACTGCAGATCTGTTTATATAATTCAGATCTGTTTTAACGTTTATATATATATACTACAAATCATAAACTATCACAACCAGGCTGGTAGTCCAGCCGGTTATGCCCGTGTTTGGTTTGCGGGTGTGTGCGGGTTCGAGTCCCGTGTGTGGCCGGTTCTTTGGGATTAAATCCCTTTTATTCATTTAATTAAAATTTTACATTTTGATCCCTGTGGTTCTCTATTTACGATAACAGTCCCTGTAATAGTACCGTTAAATAATTAACTAGGTTAGATTTCAAAATAAGAATCCTTGTATAATAGACTAACCCAGTTAGACTTATAAGGTTAAAATAGTTTCGAAAATGACCAAAACAGTCCCTGGAGTTCAAGTTAATAAATGACCAAATGAACCTTAGATTTTTATAATTAAAATAAATTATATTTATTTCTTTTATAAATAGGTTTCAAAAAATGACCAATAGGACCCTAAACTTGTAGTTTTCAATAATTGCGTTTTTAACCCTTGTATTTCTAAAGTTTCAAAGAATGACAAATAGGTCCTTCAAATTGTAGTTTCACAAAATGTCACAATAGGCCCTTATAGTTTATGTAACCTGGTTTAATAGCATAAAACTCAACAAATTTGAAATTGTTTCACGTGTTTGTATTGATATAAGCATGTATAAGCACAAAGCAAGTATGTTCAAAATAAGTTTTATTCCAATTACGGTATTTGTTACAATGAAAGTCAAACAAATATAAGTATGAAAACCAAGGTGGTTACACTATATAACCCAGGGTCTTAACTACCACGTAGAAGCCCATTAAGGATTTAAGGTAGTACCTTTTGAATATCCTACTATGAATCCCTCATATGAAGATATGGAAGATTCTATGAGGATTTGGATAATGAAAATCGGATCACACAAAAACATAAACACATAATCACATAATTGCATAATTGTTTAATTTGACCTTTAATTTGTTATCTTTAGACACGGGTATTTAAAGCACACCAGGAATCTAATCCGTGGATTTCATTTGGCACTTTAAACATTTCAAGAATCTAACTATGAAGATAGGAAGATCTTAATAGGAATTCGGTTTTGTCCTTATTGAATCGTAATGTACGTATTAAAGCATACAATGAATTCAATTAAGGACTCCGATTTGAGCGATAATCATCCACAAGGATCCTTAAAATAGGGCAACCCATCACCTTTCGTTTCGAGTTTAAGCTAGAGTTGAAGTGGTAGCTCATATTTCAATAAGCCTTCGTTTACACAAGATCGTTGTGCTTGAAGGACACAAGATTGAATATCAGATAGAGTTTGAATAGAATGAAGCTTGACTCGCTCCTTTCGACTAAGCGCATCGGCTACGATATTCGCCTTACCAGGAAGGTAGCGAATCACGCAATCGTAAGCGTTCAAGGGCTCAACCCATTGTCGTTGCCTCATGTTCAGCTCCTTTTGATTAAGAATGTGCTGGAGACTTTTGTGGTTTTGTGAAAACCACACACTTCGTTCCATAGAGGTAGTGTCTCCAGATTTTTAGAGCAATTTTTTTTTTTGGGTAAAGGGTTACCCCGGTGATTCTATTATAAACAAAATTGAACAGTACAAGTAGAGAGGCCGAAATGCCCCCTAATTCTTATATGTGACAGGCCACATATAAGTAAACAAGAAAACAGCCAAAAGCATATCAACTAGAAGTAAACCAAACTAGACCCTAGTCATTTCCAAACCTATCAACTTCTTCCAGCTTCCAGTCTTCTAAGAACACCTGAACTCGAGCACTCCTTTTAAACTTGAACGACATCAGCTTCATTCTCACAGTTTGAAGTATGAAATCTATAAGTTGTTCCGGTGGTCGAAGCTGGTTTTTAAAGAATCTGGTGTTACGCTCCTGCCATACATAATACGCCGTAGCCGAGATAAGCAATTTATTCGTTACCATATGAACCGACTTGGATCTTGCTTTCGGGACCATCCATTGGCTGATGTCCTCCCACTTCTCCGAAAGAGACTGCATACCCCCTTTCTCTTTAATAGCGGACCACACTTTATTAGAATACTTGCATTCGAAGAACAAATGTTCATGAGAATCTACCCCATTATAACAAAGTAAGCAGCAAATCATGTTCATTGATCGAGTAATGTTGTGATTCCAGTTTAACATTCGGTCTTGAGTCCATAATTTCTTTTTGAAAATCAACCAGCAAAGGAATGAATGTTTTGGTATATTAAAAGCTGACCAAACAACATCCACCCAAGCTACATCGGAACCTCTAGATCTGATTGCCTCCCATATTTCTTTGGTAGAGTACTCATCTAGATTCCCATCCGTTTTCCTAATCATAACATCTTCCCGATTCAGGTTTAGATCGACCGCTGATAGCTGAAATAAAGAAGGGTATACCGTCCTCCACTCATCAGGCCATCTCCAAGTACCATCTTGAACAACATCCGCCAACTTTGAAGCTATAGTAAAGCCATGCTGAGACATATGTCTCGGAGTTACCATGGTTCCCAGCGGCGAATCATCAGACCATTTGTCATGCCATAAAAACGTACTCTTTCCGTTACCCACTTTAGTCCAGAACAAGTGCCGCACCTTCTCCCTGCACCTGAGAAGTTTTTTCCAACCCCACGGAGCACTAGACTTCAGCGGAACATCCCAAAGACTCCGTTGTTTCAGTCTGTTATCAAGCACCCACTTAGTCCAAATAGAATCCCTTCGCGAAATAATACTATAAAGGTGATAGGTAATCAGCGAGTGATTTACATCAGCCACCCGCTTAATACCCAACCCTCCTTCATTACGCGGTAAACAAACTTCCTTCCAAGCAACTTTTGCCTTGCCTTTAGATTCCAAACCTCGACCCCACAGGAACCACTTCATTTTCGTTTCAAGCTCTTTCATGATGGTAGCCGGAAGAACAAAAACCGACTCCCAGTAAACATGAATGGATGACAGCACCGATCTGATTAATTGTAGTCTACCTGCAAAAGACAAGAACTTGTTTTTCCAGTTAGTGATTTTATTATTCACTCTTTCAACAAGAACCTTGCAATCCTTCTTCATTAGTCTCGATGCTAGCAAAGGCACTCCCAAGTATTTAATGGGCAGCTTACCTTCTTCGAAAGGAATAAACTGCAAAATTCTGTTTTTAACCCCATCCGAGACGTTGCAAAAAAACGCTGAACTTTTAGAGATACTTGGGACGAGGCCTGAAATGTCTCTAAACACATTCAGAGATTCCATAATAACTTTCGCTGAATTAACCTCCCCTCTCGCAAATAGAAGAAGATCATCAGCAAAGCACAAATTAATAATCTTTTGTCTTTGACACTTGTTATGAAACCTGAATGAATCACTTTCCTCTACCGAATTTTGAAGAGTTAACGTAAGAACTTCCATAACCATAGTGAAAAGAAATGGAGACATCGGATCTCCCTGTATAAGGCCCCGTTTTCCTTTAAAATAACCATGGATGTGCCCATTGATGCTTAAAGAAAACGAAGCTGAAGTTACACATGTCATAATCCAGTGAATCATTCTATTATGAAACCCGAAACCATGCAAAATATCCTCAAGAAACCCCCAATGAACCGTGTCATAAGCTTTTTGTATATCAACCTTAAAAGCAGACCTGGGCGGACCCGCTCTACGGTGATAGTTATGCATTAACTCCTGCGTAATAAGGATATTATCCGAGATTCTTCTCCCCGGGACAAAGGCCGATTGGTTCCCACTGATGATCGATTGCAACCCCTCTAAAAGTCTATTAGTAATAATCTTACTAATAGCCTTGTAAATAACATTACAACAAGCTATAGGCCGAAAATCCGTTACAGTAGAAGGAGTGCTAACCTTTGGGATTAAGCCAATGAACGTATGATTAATTTCTTGTAACATTCTCCCCGACACAAAGAAATCCTCTATAGCTTTAGTAACATCCTCCCCAACTATCGACCAAGCTCCTTTAAAAAACGCTGACGTATACCCATCCGGTCCTGGAGCTTTATTCCCATTTATAGAGAAAATGGCATCTTTAATTTCTTCTTTAGTGACTACCCGGACCATACTATCCGCCACCTCTCTAGGAAGCTTTCTAGAAAAAATATCCGGCGACGTCTTCTTAGTAACATCACCTTCGCTACCCAAAAAAGACTTAAAATGTTCAACTAGTGCATAAGCCACCTGATTTCCTTCGTAAGAATTGCCCTTAGTATCTTTAATAAAATGAATTTTATTAATATGATTCCTGCATTTAATAGCGTTATGAAAGTAACCCGTATTGGCGTCTCCCACCTCCAACCATTTCTGTTTTGCCTTCTGTTTTAGGAATCGCTCCTCATCAAGCATGGCCTCTTGATATAGCTTTAAACAGGCTGCTTCTTCCTCTCGGATATTAACATTACATGGGTCCTTATCTAAAGAAATCTGAATTTTATCCAATTCCTCCTTCAGCTTGACGACCTTTTTATGAATATTACCTTGCCTCAACAAAAGACGTCTCATATAAGGTTTTATACCTAAGCTTCTTTACCACTTTAAAAATCGGAACACCATTGACTGGCATATCCCAACCCTCCTTGACCTGCTGTAAAAAATCTTTCTTGTGCACCAGAAAGTTTGGAAACTTAAAAGGCTTGGGCTTTTGATTGATATTGTCATGAACCTTGAGAATACACGGGCAGTGATCCGACACTCCATACGGAAGAAAGGACGCATGAGCATTAACAAAAAGATCAATAAAGTGCACATTAGCCATAATTCTATCTAATTTCTTACGAACTCCAACCCCATTCTTCGGACTTTGATTCCACGTATATTGTAACCCCGAGGCATTGACATAAAAAATTTCACAATTCTGTACACACTCCTTAAAATCCCTCATGGCTAGATTAACAGCAGAAGACCCCATACTACTATCCTCTATATTGAGGGTAGAGTTAAAGTCACCAAGAACAATCCACGGACTATTCTTAACCATATTTTTATGCAAACTTAAATCGTCCCACAAATTTCTTCGATCCTGATAACAATTGCTGGCGTAAACAAACGAACCAAACACAGCCGTGTTGGTCTCCTTTACCACCATTTTAGTATTTATAAGCTGACTCGTAGCATTTAAAACCATCACGTCCACAGTATCCGTATCCCACCCAATGATAATTCTGGTTCCTTTACTAGAATGACTCCCATTAGACGTCCACTCCCATCTCCTGAACACCTTCTTACACACATGCTCTAGCTTATCAGGTTGCACATGTGACTCAAGCACCGCAAACACTTTGAGACCCTGATCTTTAATAATCTTTCGAACCTCATTTTGTTTAAGGGTTCGGTTCAGACCCCTTATATTCCAACACGCTAGACTAACCATTGATCACCTCATCAGCAGGTGTGCTTGCACCTGTATTATTTGCGGATCCGTTCTGCTTGTTGTCCATGAAGTGACCAGTTTTATTCTCTACTTCAACTCGCACCTCATCTTGGTCATACTCCCCTTCAGATTCATTAGTGCTAAGGGCACTAAACTTGTTTTTTAAATTGACTGGAGGAGCATTTGACGTGCTCGCCTTATACTTCTCATGCTGATCCAATATCACTTTGGGCTTATAAATGAACTTCTGTCTATCTCTAACCTGGAACGGCTGCCTCTTCCCTTTCTTTCTCTTATTACCTTCCCTGAACCCTTGCTCATCAACCTTTTGTTTGTCTTTCTCATCCACTTGAACCGGTTCACTCACTTTTAATGGGCACGTATCATTACTATGACCAAACACCATGCATGTTGGGCACCTTGGAGGTTTCCACTCGTATTCCACCTTTATGGTACTTTTAAGGAATCCACCTTCTTCTACATTCGGTATAGCCACACTTATAGCATCTTTCAAATCATTATCAGCATTCAGTTCAATAATGGCTCTGGCATATCCACTACGACCCCATGAATCTTCACACATCTTAGACGTTTCATTATCAAGCACTTTTGGATCCCCTATCTTTGATGCAATTAAGCTCAACCCATCTTCCGTGTATGCAGCAAGCGGAACGTCATGCATTTTGACCCATACAGGAATTTTCTTCAGCTCATCCTTCTTCAACTCAGTGTTCGGAGACCAGTTTTTAAGAAAAATTGGAATGTTCCTAATCAACCATGGCCCATCTTGAAGCACTTGTTCCATCCCTTCCTTAGTATTGAATTTAAAAAAGAAAAATCCTTTGCCATTCATCATGCACTTTTGAATACCATATTTATTCCACTTATTGCTAACATAATAATCGACCACAGGAAATGCTAGCCTTTTAGCCAGGAAGTAACCGAATAATACATTGGCAAACCTGTCTTGCACTTGCCTTACCGAATCCATGGGAATCATAACATCCACATCCTCCATCTGATCCGTACCCTCAAGATATCTAAAGTTAATCTTGTTTTTCGGTTTAACTGATGAAACCTTTGATGCATATGACACCGGTTCAAAGATATTACCTAAGTTTACACCATTACTCAGAATCCCATCACCACCTAGCGTTGTATTCTCCGTTTGATCCTTCTCCATCTGGACTGGTACTGTCACTTTAGTGAGTTCGTCAATCATATTAATCAACCTCGGTTCAGATTGAGAAGTATGAGACTGGGATGGTTGAACTACTCCCCGCCTTGGAGCTAAAGTGTTACCCTCAATATTGACAACCCGGCTTGCTAAACCCTGATAAGAAGAGACAGATTTTAGATTAAGTTCCGGCAAGAATCCTGGAGGTTTTTTGCGATCATCCATATTGAAACAGTCGACTCTCTCCAATAACCAAACAGCAACTGACCATGCACAGCAAAGAACGAGAACCAGAATACCAGAAAACCACAAAACAGGAAAAACGAAAAAACCCTAATCTAGCAGAAAACCCTAGGCCATGCTTCTAACAAAATCGAATAGAGTTCTTGTTTACTCTAGGTTTCTGCCCAACCAGAAGGACCGATAAAACAATAGATCTATCCAACCTGTTCGAAACACAGATTCGGGCGGCGATTGTGAAGAAAAACGAAAAGAAAACCCTAGTTTTAATCCGATTTCAAGTGCTAACAAGTTCGAACTAAAGACCTGATGACTCAAATCTCTAGTAATCAGACTGTTATACACCAAATCACGAAGAAAAAACTAAGATTGCAGGGAGAACTGGAATCGCCATGCTAGGGGAGAGGATTAGGGTTTTTTTCAGATTTTTAGAGCAAATACCACAACACCTAACTCAAGATCATGAGTTGTGTAGTTCTTTTCGTGAACTTTCAACTGTCTTGACGTATATGCTATGGCTTTACCTCATTGCATAAGAACATAACCAAGGCCTAGATTCGACGCGTCATAAACGACAGCGAAATCATCGTTTCCATTGGGCAAGGACAAAACAGGAGCATCACATAGCTTCCGTTTCAGCGTTTGGAACGCTTCTTCTTGCTTAGATTCCCACTCCAAAGGCTTATTCTTCTGAGTCAAAGCAGTGAGTGACACCGCGATCTTCAAGAAGTTTGAAATAAAATGACGATAATAACCAGCGAGACCAAGAAAAGAACGAATTTCTGTAGGTGTCGTTGGTGTATTCCAATCCTTAATTGCAGAAAACTCGGATGGATCCACATGAATACCCTGCTCGTTGACTATATGACCGAAAAACTAAACTTCTTTAAGCCAGAATTCACACTTGGAGAATTTAGCAAAAAGTTGTTCCTTCTTCAGGAGTTCCAATGTCAAACGAAGGTGTTGCTCTTGATCGGCTTGAGACTTTGAATAAATGAGAATATCGTCGATGAACACAATGATGAACTTGTCTAAATAAGGTTTACAAACCCTATTCATTAAGTCCATGAAGATAGCTGGGGCATTCATCAAACCAAAAGGCATGACAGTGAACTTGTAATGCCCATATCTTATGCGGAAGGCAGTTTTGGGATTATCTTCTTCGAGAACACGACTTTGATGATACCCAGAACGCAGATCGATCTTGGAAAAGCATGAAGCACCTTGTAGTTGATCAAAGAGATCATCGATTCGAGGTAGGGGATATCGATTCTTGATGGTAAGCTTATTAAGCTCACGAAAATCGATACACATTTGAAAAAGATCCATCTTTCTTTTTCACAAAGAGGACAGGAGCTCCCCAAGGCGAAAAGCTCGGACGGATGAATCCTTTATCAGATAACTCTTGCATCTCCAACGGTGCAAGACGATAAGGTACTTTCGCAATCGGGTTGGCATTGGGTACAAGGTCAATAAGAAACTCGACTTGACGAACTGGAGGCAAACTAGGCAGTTCATCGGGAAACGCCTCTGGATAATCCCGAACAATCGGAATATCCTGAATACTCTTGCTCTTGCCTTTCTCCTCGGTGACATGTGCCATAAAAGCAACATATCCTTTTCGCAAATAACTTTGGGCTTTTGTACACGACATAAGCTTCAATCCACCTGAAGGTTTCTCGCCACGAACTTCCAGAACATCGCCAGACGGAAGAGGGATACGAACAATCTTATCGAAACAAATCACCTCAGCATGATGTTTGGTTAACCAATCCATCCCCACGATAATATCGAAGCTCCCAAGTTGCATCGGTGTGAGGTCAATAGGGAAAAGGTGATTATCAAAGTTAAATTGACAGTCGCAAATAACATAATTGAGTACAAGAGGTTTACCAAAAGCAACTTCGATAGATAAGGGTTTCCTTAGTTATCTAACCAAGGAATTAAAGTGATTACTCAAATTGTCACTTCGTTTCTTAGAATGAAGCAAGCACTTAGAATTTTTGAGGAAGAGCGATCATATGAACGAGAGAACTACAAATAAGGTTCTTTGGTGTAGGTATCGTAGGGGTATGCCATACACACATGCAACTATATTTGTACATCAGAATTGCAAATAAAGATTTATTTATAAACAAAATCGATTGTTTCCGAGTTCAAAGGAAAACACTAGAAACACAAACATAAGATTCGGATTATTCAAAGCAGCAGCTTCTTCTAATCGGCCAAATGCTCATCCGTGGGTCGGATTTGCATTGAAAATCTTTGGGTATCTGTCCCTGACATAACCTGTCTCGCCATAGGTGTAGCAAGTTCCAGGAGGAAAGCGAGCCTGTGCTGGATCTGCTTGAAATTGAAGGGGGTTCTGAAAAGCTTGGTTAACACAGTGACTAAACGACAGTCTCGTGCCAAATGACCAATGAGTCCACAGTTGAAACATTTCTGACATTTGACACTGGCATAGTGGTGGAGGTTACACTGATTGCACAAAGGAGCAGTTCCTAAGTACGGCTTCTTGGCTGGTGGTGCTGCCACCTGGCTAGGTTTTGCTTGATTTGGTGTAACGGCTACGGGATCCTTCGGAGCTTTATGTCACACCCCGAGCACGTAGAACATACAAACGTGGCGGAAATGTCGGGGAGTGTTGTAACAGAATTAATCGTTTCAAATCCATGGCAATTAAAGTTTCGTTTTATAAATCAAACATGAGAGTTTACATTGCTTTAAACAAGAAACAAAGAGTACATAACAAAAATTAACTAGTTCTTGTCTCATTTTAAGTCACTAAGGCACAGGTCCGCCTAAGTATGTCTTGATAAGTCCTATGCATCATCTCCTGAAAACACATGTGAAAATATGTACGTCAGCATAAAAATGCCTGTGAGATACATAGGTTTTGTGAAAACAGAATTCATGACTTATGTTTGAGAAAATGTTTAGTCATGAACCTTGTAATTTGCTTTGTCTTGTAAATCATTTGAAAAACGATAAGATCAGATGATATGTATAAATAAGAGAATAATGTATGGTTAAATGAATAACCATGTAAAATGAGTTTGTATAAAATAAATTGTTTGTAAACCAAAGTCTTGTGAAAATCGTGTTACTTATATAAAATGTTATATGTCTCAGACTGAAATGATTCAAATAACGCTACGATATGTAATACCATACAAACACTTATATATAGGAAGTACCAGCGGCGTATCCACCATGCTTGTATCTATTACACACGCCTCGTTACTTAATCACTTATTCAAACCAAACTACCAAAGTAAAATGTTCATGTCTAATGTGAATCGTGTAATGTGTATCCAAAATGTAAGCATATGATGAATAACAATGTACTAAGTATGCAACAAAGGACATACATAGCATATAGTGTAATGTATAACAATGTACTGAGTACGCACACAATGGGCATACATAACATAAAATGTAATGTAAAACAATGTAATAAGTACGCACACAATGGGCATACATAACATAAAATGTAATGTAAAACAATGTAATAAGTACGCACACAATGGGCATACATAGCATGTGATGTAAGGCAATGTACTAAGTACGCACACAATGGGCATACATAGCATGTAATGTAAGGCAATGTACTAAGTACGCACACAATGGGCATACATAGCATGTAATGTAAGGCAATGTACTAAGTACGCACACAATGGGCATACATAGCATGAAATGTAATGAAATCATGTACTATAAATGTACTAATGAACATAGTAGGTATATGATGTGAAAGCATGAAAGTAACAAGTAGGCACATGTGTTCCACCCATGATTGAACTAGTGTAGGCTATCTACACTACTTGGTTTTTATTGGTTGTGAATATATAGAATCACCGGGGTAACCCTTTACCCAAACGTTTGGAAAACAGTAAAAGAGGGGTCTATGTACTCACTTGAGATTGCTTAGTAGTCCCTGAGTAACAACCAAACAATGCTAGAGATCACGGATATCAAACGGCACCTAATATAGGTAACTATGTTAATAACTCGGACCTAAATCGGAGGGTTTAGATAGAATGAGGGTTCGTAAACCAAATGAGTATAGAGACTCGTGTCATATGGTTTATCAAAGCCTACATACTAAATGAAACTTAACCTAAGTGCTTACGACCCATTACGACCCGTTTAGGAAGCTTATGCTACTTTAACGCGTCGTTCGCGTAAAACGCGTTCGGAACGCCTAACTAGTCCTATGATAAGTAAAATATGCCTTAACATATCTAATATTGTTACCAAATCAGTTTAGATACCAAAAGTTATGTTACATATGCTTAAAATGAATTTTGGCGTAAAAAGGGCATTTTGGTAATTTTACCTAAGGCATATAAACTGGCATATAAACTACCTATCATACAACTACTTAAACGAAGCGACCATAAGGTATAACCTCGGAAGGTTATTCCCTATATACTATGGTCACCTAATGTGTTTGGTCGGATCCTAATGATCGACCAAATGGGTCGGGTTCGAAGGTATAAGCGATTTATTAGATCGCTTACCCTTACGACCCTAGACAACGTGGTAATCAGTAGGCATAGTCACAAGGGACTATAACCATCGTGATTACAATCACGTTGCGAAGTTCAAACGAACTTCGCATTGACCATAAACTGGTCAATGCAGAAAGTCAAACAAAGTTTGACTTTCGGACTCGAAAAGCAATAAAAGAATGAATGAACGCTTACAAAGGGTCCCCGCAAGATTAATAATCCAAGTATTCTCAGGTATGAGCTGATGAAACACCCCAACTTAGAGAAATCTCAGATTTCAAGTGGGTTTTGCAATGAAGGGGGTTGGGTATTTATAGATTTCGGTTCACCGTTAGGATCGTTTCTTGGAGAAGAGGGAATGATCACATCCCTACACTTGTTGGAAAGTTATGGTAGCTGATTTTGGCCACCATAAGAGATTAACATGTGGCACTTGATCTTTGGAGGGTGTTAGGGGATGTTAACATGTCATTAAAATGGCTTTTGCTGATCAGAAGGGGCCTCGCGTGACGCCTAGGGGGCTAGGTGTCACGCTAGGGTCCCCCTGATCAGCAAACACATTCTAATGTTCACCTTTCAGTCCCCGTTGCGTATTAAGGCCATTTCCGACATGTTTAAGGCTCGTTAAATCATTTTCAAGGCTACACAAGGATGCCTAAACATTGGGGGCATGAAACATGCTCAAAAATATGCCGGATGTCAGTTCGTTTGGTCGTACGATCGCGATGTTCGCTTAATTACGACGGAATGCGCATAAGCGCGAAAAACGATCTAAATTGCGTGACGAATGGATTTTTCTCAAGCCGAACACTAATAATAAAATATTTTAGTGCTTACATAAATTTTTGGATTTCCGGATGGATTCAGAACGTAAGTTATGCGCGAGAATGCAAACTTGTGCACTTTTTGATGCTTTTAGTCCCTGAATGACCCAAAAGTTTATTTTAGCACACCGAACCCCTCAAAGCTTATTTCTAAGCTATATAAAGGATATTTAAGGTGTGTTTAACTTATGGTCATGTTCCGGAGTGTTCGTTACAGTTCAAATTGGCATACTTACGCAGTTTGTCAAGTTTAGTCCCTGTAAGCGAATTAACTTGTTTTTGCCATACCAAAGCCTTCAAAACTTATTTCTAAGTTATTTAAAGGTTATTTAAGGTATGTTAAGCCTATTTCACTATTCCGGAGTGTTCGTTGCATTAAACTAGTTATATTTACGCATTAGTGTGCGTATAACCTTCCAGAAAGCGATTTAGAGCTTGAAATCGAACAAGAGTTGATATGTGCAAAAGATACACATATTTATACAAGTCCAAAGTATGAAATACAATATTGCATTGGTTTGGCATTTGTTTGATGGTTGAAGTGACACAGGTGTCACACTTTACACTTCTTTGACTTTTTCGAAGGCTCGGTTTCTGCTTCTTTCGATGCTTCTTGGGTGGCTTCATTATTGAGACGAGACATGGCGATACCTAAATCCACAGTCTTCAAGATTACTTCGCCTATTCGTTGGGCAAATCTGGCAGTTTGCTCGGACATTTGATTGTCGTTGCGATGAAGAGACATTCTAAAGGAAATGAAAGACATAGGAGAAAACAAGTGAAATATTATCGGATAATTAAAACAGAACAACAACGCATAGAAATTGCGATCATTTGTTTGTTACCTAAGGCAAAAAAATGAGACGGTGATTAATCAAAGTAAACGGGTCATATTAATGTATCGCTGAAGACATGCTTGCCTATAAGTGAACACTCACCCCAAGAGTTCCCAGGTAAGAGTGACTGGTCCGATACTGCGGATTTGTACGAACACTCTAGCCTTAGACAGAAAACTCAGAGTACAGGCATTCACCCTTCCAGTTTGCACGTGTTCACATTATAAGACCCAAACTTGATGAGATTTTGAAAACTTAAAGTGTCACACCCTGGCTTTTGCGGAAGCGTGGGTTTATTTGGTGTGACTTCTTAATACCATAGCAATAATCATAACAATGCTATATGATAAAAAAAAATAGGAGATGTACATCCATTAATTTAAGTGAGAAAATATCACAACATCATTGTTTAGAAACATCGACACTTGAAATAAGTTACAAACCATAACTTGTTTAAAACGTTTTCATAAGATACCAAAAGACTTTAGATAAGACGAGGTTTAGAGATATGTAACCCATCCAGGAGTAGGTTACACTTCTCAAACTCCACAACTCTGGATGACATCTTTTATTCAACGCAGCTAGACACATGCATACCCTGCCAGATCCGCTAGTTCCCTGAAATACATGTAGTTTGAAAAATCAACAAAAAGTTGAGCGAGTTCATGTGTAAGTCTGTGTGTATAAGCCTTTAAAATATGTCTTGTGTGTATAAATGTCCCTGGTATGTATCAATTAAGGAAAAACAATCACCAATGGGTTGCAAAGCCTATGGTATGTGTGAAAATGGTGCAGGAAGTACTCAAACCTAGCAAATTTGTACCGGGCTTCCGGCTGGAAGACATAGTCACCTCTATGGGCCGCCCCGGCCTCATGGGTGTGGGCTCGCTACACCCAAATAGATCTATCACTCATGTCCCTCGGTCCTACGACGAGGATTAATGGCCTTAAGTGTTGTGCCCACCCTTTACAGTCTAGTAGTAAACCTTCCTTAAGCTAACCATACCATGTATAAAAATGTCTGTAATAGTTGTAACATGTATTCCACCCCGAAGTATAAAACTGAAAACAGTTAAGAGAAAAGGGGGACATGAACTCACCTTGATTGCGAGTAAGTCCAAACAAGTATGCAAATGTGAATGATCGGTTCTATTCAGATCACTCCTAATACGAATGACCGGTTTTGCTGGAAAGACTTGGAAGGTAATCTTCAAGTATTTGGTTCTTGGGAGGTTTGGAATTTTTTACGGAATAGACATAATAAGGTCCTGTGGACCAATTCGGTTTGGTTCAGCCAATGTATTCCTCGACATTCTTTTTTTTTTTGTGTAAAGGGTTACCCCGATGAATTTTATAAATGAAACAAAAAAGTACAAGGGTGTGTCAAAAAGGACACACCAACTAGACTTGACAGACCAAGCCTAGGACACCAAGCAAACACAACCAAACCACAAAACAACTAACCAAGAAAAACAGCCAAAAGAACAACCCAAACCGAACTAAAACATGACACTATCGACTACTAGCCCGGATCCACTATATCATCTTTGATATCTTCAATCTGCCAAGCCCTGAAGATCCTCTCCTTAGCCGAATTCACACGAAATCTGAATCCCATGAGCCGCAAACGAACCGAACATTTAATCTTCTCAATCACTTGGTCAACCGTCCTCTTATTATTATTAAACAACCTGTTATTCCTCTCTTGCCAAATGTAATAAGAAGAGGCTGATATCAACAGTTTACAAACAATATGATCTACTACCTTCGATCTTGAGTGTTGCCCCACCCAAGTTAGTAACGATGACCATGTATTATCCACATTCGCCAAGTTTACCATCATCTTCACATTACTCCAAACTTGAGCCGAAAACTTACACTGGAAAAACAAGTGATCACGACTTTCCCGGTCAAAATTGCAGAGCGGACAACACATAAGGTTCAGATTTGTTTGACTACCAGCTTCCCAAACTGCCAATTTATCCTGCGTCTTTAACTTATTTCTGAAAACCAGCCACATATGAAACGAGTGCCTCGGAACTCATTGAGAAAACCAAACCATGTGGCACAAAGTATGATGCTCTCTACTTCGAATAGTATTCCAAACTTTAGCCGATTTGAAGTCACCCACCTTCCCATCCAAGTCTTTCCAAACAAGCCGATCCACCGCATTAGAAACTAAATTAGGAACCGAAATTGTGATTAAAACTGGAAAAAGATCAAGCCAAGCTTGAGGCCATTTCCAGTTACCACACTGATCAATAACATCCGCAACCTTAGTCTGAAGATTGAACCCCGCATTAGTGATGGACCTTGGAGTGATAAATAAGCTAAGCGGACTCACCGTGCACCACATATCACTCCACACATTACTTTGCATGCCACTCTTTAAAGAAGACCATATGTGAGGACGAATGAGATTACGGATAGATAAGATTTTTCTCCATCCCCAGCTCATGCTCCCCCGGCAAGGAACCTCCCAAAAGCTTCTACCTTTAAGCTTATAATTATGAATCCATCTAACCCAAATAGACTCCCGGTTAGTAAGAATACTCCAAATATGGTTTGCCATCAGAGATTTATTAACATCCGAAATACTTCGAATACCCAAACCACCTTCATCTTTAGGCAAACACACATCTTTCCAAGCAACCTTAGCACGAATCCTGCCCTCCGAACTCGCATTCCACAAAAACCGACGAATTCTTTTCTCAAGCTCACTAACAACCGGAGCTGGGATAACAAAAACTGACGCCCAATATATGTGCATAGAGGAGAGAACCGAGTTGATAAGCTGCAAACGGCCTGCAAACGACAGAGATTTGGTGACCCAGTTAACAATCTTTTTCTCCATACGCTCAATGAGGATTTCACAATCTTTATATAACAATCTAGAAGAGATAAGAGGAACCCCAAGATACCTGACCGGAAGGATGCCCTCCTGAAACGGCATGATTTCAAGAATTTCCTGCCTGATCGAAATAGGAACATTGCAGAAAAAGACAGTACTTTTAGCTGGACTAGGAGCTAAACCTGAAATATTAGTAAATATCTCCAGCGCTTCCTTAATCTTTCTAACCGAAACAACATCACCATGAACAAATATAAATAAGTCATCCGCAAACGACACATTAATAATTTTTTCCTTTGCACAGTTGGCATGATATTTATATGAGTTGCTAGCAGCTTGTCTCAACAAGAGAGATAATACCTCCATAATTAACGTGAATAAGTAAGGCGACATTGGATCTCCTTGCCTTAACCCACGTTTGCCCTTAAAATACCCATGAAGATTGCCATTAATACACAATGAGTACGAAACTGTGCTCACACAAGTCATGATCCACTTTACCATTTTATGATGAAAACCAAATCGAATAAGGATTACCTCCAAGAACTCCCAGTTGACTGTATCATAAGCTTTTTGAATGTCAATTTTAAAGGCACAGCTAGCCGGGCCCCTGTTAAGGTGATAATTATGCATCAATTCCTGAGTGAGGAGAATATTATCTGAAATTTTCCTGCTCGGCACAAAAGCAGATTGATTGATACTGACAAGACCACCCAAACAACCTTTCAAACGATCCGTAAGAATCTTGCTGATACATTTATATAGAACGTTGCAACAAGAGATGGGCCGATAATCCAAAACCGAATCCGGGACGTCTTTTTTCGGAATTAAAGAAAGAATCGTATGATTAACTTGATTAAGAAGCTTACCGTTTTCAAAGAACTGTAAAATCGCTTCAGTCACTTCGTTACCAACAACATCCCAAGCATGTTTGAAGAAAGCCGAAGTGTACCCATCTGGACCCGGGGCCTTATCTTCTCCAATACTAAACATAGCATGCTTGACCTCCTCTAGAGTAACCTGACGAACCATATGATCCGCTACATCAATGCTAAGCACATTAGTAAACAAGTTCTCCAAGTTAACCGTTTGAACCGGAACCTCAACACCCAAGAAATTCATATAATGCGAAACCATAGCATCGGCTACATCATCACCTTCATATCTATTTCCCAAAGAATCCATAACACTATAAATTTTGGTTCTCGCATTTTTAACTTTGACAATATTATGAAAAAACTTTGTATTTGAATCTCCCGCACAAAGCCACTCTACCTTAGATTTCTGCTTTAGAAAACATTCCTCATCATAGGCCGCCGACTGAAAATCCCGAAGGCATTGAGCTTCCAATTGCCGCAAACCACTATCCAACGGATTTTGATCCACTTGAACTTGAAGATCATCAAGCTTCTTTCTCAAATCATTCACCTTTAAATGCAAGTTACCTTGGTCGGACAAAATCTTCCTCAACTTCGGCTTTAAGTTTCTGAGTTTCTTTACTACCGAAAGCATAGTGATCCCCTCAACTCTTTTCTCCCATTCAGACTTGACACTATCCTTGAATTCAGGTTTCGTGACAATAAAATTCGGAAACTTAAAAGGTTTTGGCCGAAAACCGTTAGTGCCCATCATTTTAAGGAAACACGGAGTATGGTCCGACACTCGAAACGGGTGAAACACAGCATAGGCAGAAGGATACTGATCTAAGAACGTAACATTACCCATAACTCTATCAATTTTCTTCAAGAGGCCTACTCCACTCTTCGGCTTCTGATTCCAAGTATATTGCAAACCATGAGCACTAATATCCATCAATTCAGCTTGTTGCACACATTCATCAAATTCACGCATGCCAATAGATTGTTTAGAGCACCCATATAACGAATCTTCAAGCTTGAGCGCAGAATTAAAATCTCCCATAACTACCCTCGGCTTATCACAACAAAAAACCTTATGTTTGCATAAATCATTCCAAAGCGCTCTCCGATCTTGATACTTATTTTCAGCATAAACAAACGAACAAAAGATTATCCGCATTCCATCCCAGAATAATTCTGGTCCCTCGGCTACAAACCCCACCATTAGAAGCCCAATTCCAACTACGAAAAACATACTTACATACTTTCTCCAACTTCCTAACATCCACATGAGATTCAAGAAAAACACACAATTCGACATTATTTGCTGAAATAAGAGTACGAACCTCACTTTGTTTCAGGGGACGGTTCAAGACCCTAACATTCCAAGACATTATGCTACCCATTTAAACCCTTATATCCGGGAGTGCTTGCCCCCTCAAAAGTATCAATCTGCTGTTCATTAGACATAAATTGCGCCATTTCCGTCGGAGTGCTTTCCAGAATTTCATCAACTACCTGTGACGGTCTATAAGCCTTCCCATTCGTCCCATCATTCTTAACAACATCGTCCTCATATCCATCTCCGTCCCCCTCATCTAAAGCATCAAAAGCATTGGATGTTTTTATGTTAATAGAAACTGAACCAGAATCCTTCTTCGTACCTGAAGTACTCGCACCCGACTTGTTAAATTTTTGCCTATAAATGAATTTTGGTTTCTGTTTTTTATTCATAACTCCAATCTTCGCAACCTTCCTTTTATCTGTAATAAACCCTTCCGCATCAACAGATACTTGTTTAGAATTAGCATTTTGATTTTTCGGGCAATTTTGATCATTATGACCAAAAATATTACACGCAGAACATCGCTGAGGCTTCCACTCATACTCAACCGTGATCTTTTCCATAATAAAACCCTCCTCATCTAGTTTCGGGATTGCAACAATTATATTGTCCTTAAGCTCATTCTCCACATTAACTTCTATCAAAGCTCGAGCAAAACTACTCCTACCCCAGCTATTAGCACATATATCAGCCGTATAACTATCCAGCCTTTTCGGAACACCAATCTTCGAAGCCAGCAAACTTAACCCGTCATCCGTATAGATTGCAATCGGAACATTGTGGAGCTTAACCCATATAGGAACAGATTTTATATCCTCCTTTTTTAAACTGATTGATGAAGACCATATATTAAGAAATAATGGCACTTTACGAATTAACCAAGGCCCACCCTCCAGAACTTTGTTCATACCTTCTTTTGAATCAAACTTAAAAAAGAAAAAACCCTCCGAATTCATCATGATCTTAGCAAGCCCGAACTTCGCCCAAACATTTTTAACGTATTACTCAACAACCGGGAACGGCAATCTATTCCCCAGAAAATAACCAAATAAGACATTATCAAACCTATCTTGAACCTGTTTAACAACCTCTCTAGGAATCACAACGTCTGCTTCTTGGTGCGTTTCCTTGGAATCCAGCTTCCTAAAATTCACTTCAGTCGTAGGACGGGAATTATTTCTCAGCTTTTCAGCGTAAGATACATGCTCCTCAGGTTGTTTTGGCTTATCCAAGTTATTACTATCCCTTTCGGGTTGAATAGGAACAGTAATTTTTTGCAGTTCATCTATTACATTCAACACACGAGGTTCCTGTTTATTGTTCGTCACAACACCTCTTCTAGGGATCAGCGGCTTACCATCAATGTTCAGAATTCTACCCCCAAACCCCGTTAAAACGTTCACCGGTTTCCCATGCAAATCATCAGGATGTTCAACATTCAAGGACGTAGGTTTTCCAAATAACTCATTAATATCAGGAGGTTTAGAGTTCATGGTCAAATGAAAACGTAACACATGCAGACGTAAAGAGCTAGAGCAAAACTCACGGATCAGTAGTAAACCCTAACCAGAGGTGAAAACAACTCTCTCCTTCAGAACCAAAGAATCTCCGAAACCCCAATAAAGAAACAATCAGCCGACCAGCAAAGCAAAGCAAACAGAAACAAACCCTAGACTAGCTTAACCCTAACTTGTGATTCTAGCAAGATCATATAGAGAAATCGTTAAGTCCAAACAGACAAAACAATCACGCTATACAATCAGTTCGAAATCAACAGGTTATGGCGGCGATTAGAAACAAAAAACAGAAAAAACCCTAGTTTAGATCGATCACTAGATTGCTAACGAGTTCGTTATGGATCATTTGAATAATCAAATTACCAATCACAGACTGTTATGCAAAAAGATCACGAAAAAAACAGGATTGCAATGAAGAAATCAGAATCGCCTGGCTAGAGAGAGAACTAGGGTTTGGATTTATTCTTCCATGCTCCTCGACATTCTTTTCACTTGTGGTTGGTTATCAAGAACAAGTTGAAAACGCAAGATAGGATGGCCATTTGGGAAGCGGGTAGTGCTACTAATCTGCGGCTTATGTGTTGCCCTTTATGCAAGTTTGATCCTGATTCAAGAGATCACCTGTTTTTTCAATGTTCATATGCTTAAGAGGTTTGGAGATTGGTTAGGAATATGGTTGACATGGGGAATGTTATGGATACATGGGATTCAATTATGCAATGGATGGAGCTTAATGCTAATTCTAGAACTATGGATCATATTATTTGCAATATTCTGGTAGCGGCTTCCACCTACTTTGTTTGGAAAGAAAGAAATAACCGATTATTTTCTCAAATTCAGCGGAGTGCTACTGTGCTTGCTAAGGTCATCATAGATATGGTGCGGCTCAGAATAATGGGCTTCAGATTCGGTAGAGATCCGAAACAAAAGAAGATATTGGATAGGTGGCTGATCTCGAAGAAGAACATGGAGGTTGAACCCGGCTAGAGCGGTTCTCTTTGTTTTAGTCTAGTCTGTGTTTGGGGTCGTGTTTTAGTCTGGTTGTTCTGTTTCTTTTGTGGTTGTGTCTTGTGTCGGGTTTGTTTTCTTTTGTAGTCCTAGTCTTGGTATGCCAAGTCTAGTAGTGTGTATCGGCTTCTCGATGCTCCCTGTTTTGTTTGTTTGGTTGATATAAAATTTCACCGGGGTAACCCTTTACCCTAAAAAAATGTGAGAGTTCTTGGAAATAATATTCCACGTCACTCTAATTGATTGAACATGCAACAATATGGAATATGTATCAACAATAATGTTTAATTGGATAATTGGAAATCCTAAATCTATAGGATTCGGTAGTGTTTTATTTAAATGGTAATTATGGGATTTGGATAACCTAGCAAGAGGACTTGGAAAATGAATATGATGTAAAGGAATTATTTATGAAAAATATTTATTTATCATAAATAATAAAATTGCAAAAATGTACAATTGATGTAATATAAACATTTGTAATAATAAATCAAATATATTTAACTAGTATAATTAAATAACATAATTAAATATAATGATTATTGGCAAAATATTGTACAAGTGATATAATTAATTTATAAAAATTATAAATTAATTTAGATGGTTTAAAAATATATATTATTTGATAAATGATAAATATTTTGTTTAAAAGAATTACTATGATAATTACATAACTAATTATCAAAATAATTATATTAAATCTGAATAACTAAAAATAACATTTTTAATTATTAAACTTTAATATCACTGATTTAAATTAACTATTATGGCCTTGGAATCATTTTAAATAATTAAAATGAATTAAAGTGGTTAAAATAACAATAACTGAGTTTATAAAAAAGAGTTGCAGACCCCTGGGTTCGAACCCGGGTCTGTACTGAAGGCAAGCACACACAACCACTGGGCTAGCCTGGTGGTTTGTGTTTAGTTTTAGTTTAAATAAAATAAATATTGAAATATTGAAATGAGACGCACAAGCAAGCAAATGGCGGCTCTCTTTGGGCGATCTGGGCGATTTGGGAGAACAACTTGAAACCCTACGTCGATCTTCATTCCTTCTCTACATTGGATCTGGTTAGCTATTAGGGTAACCATTTTTCGTTACCATAAGATCGAATCACTTTCTTTTGTGAGTAGGGTTTCTTTTTCATATGTTTGTTTTATCTGATTATACGTCCTGCCTGAAGTTTTGGTTTGATTAATCGGCTTGTGATACATCTCCTGTCCGCTTTTGATCTAAGGCTTCGATTAGGGTTAGAACTTGGTCTGTTTGAGCAGGGGTTTCGTATTAAGGTTCTTGTCTTGTTTGCGTTTCGACTGAAGATCAGTTAACAAGTCTGTGCGGCTGACCGTTAATTCTTTCGGCGAATCATTTGCTGATCAATTGCCATTCATTTGCCAATCAGTTCTGGTCATTCAGTCCCTGGTGCTGTTATGGATGGCCAAAATGCAGAAAACTCAAATGTGTTTGCGAAAAAAATCAAGAACATTGACGGCAAAACATTTGAGCCAAGACAAACTTCACTTATGGCGGCTAGGGTTTCTGAAATACCGAGTAAGAAGGTATGTTTTATGCTGCCGCTTAATGATACTGAACATGTTATTGGCTGTTCTGATTCTCCCAATCAGAATTATGCGATGGTCTTTGACAAGAGAAAGGTAGCATTTGTCTTACCGGTGAATGATGTTAGTCCTACTTGAGTTCAAAATCAGAATAAGGATGATAATGCTCATGTCCAATCTTATGCGGATGTGGTCCTAAATGAACAGGTCGAGCTGGGTGATATTAAGCGGGGTGGTGTTTCAATTCAGATTCAGAATGAAGATGAAAACACTAGAAAGGCCAATGATGCGGCTGATCAAGTTCCTAAAGTCAATTTTCGATCTCTAAATTCAGATGTATCATTGGATGGAGTGGATGTAGTGCTCCCGATTGATTCGGTTCGCCAGGTTAATAACAGGTTAGCTAATACTCTTTATGGTTATTTCCTGGGGGATAGGATTGCATATCCAGTAGTTGAATATTTTGTCAGAACAAATTGGAAGAAATATGGTCTTCAGAAAACTATGATGAATTCAAATGGTTTCTTTTTCTTCAAGTTTGAAGATAGAAAGGGTATGGATACTGTTCTTGAAGGGGGACCTTGGATGATCCGTAACAAACCTATGTTTCTCAACATTTGGTCTCCTACAAACATCCTTAAAAAAGAAGAGTTTAAAAAGGTTGCAGTTTGGGTTAAATTGCATGATGTTCCGCTAGTGGCTTATTCTGATGATGGTTTAAGCATGTTGGCATCAAAAATTGGATCCCCTGTGCGCCTGGATTCGTATGCTAGTGATATGTGTAATGAGGCTTGGGGAAGGAGCAGCTATGTTAGGGCTCTCATTGAAATATTAGCTGATCATGAGTTGAAAGAGACTCTAACCATGGCTATTCCTGAATTGGTTGGGAACAAATATGTTACTGAGACTATTCGGGTGGAGTATGAATGGGAACCTCCGAGATGTGCCCACTGCTGTGTATTTGGGCATGTTTCTGGGGAGTGTCCAAAATGCATTCGATTGACAGTGAAACCTCCTACAAACAATCCGAAAGTAGATGAGGATGGTTATACTGAAGTCAAGACAAAGAAGAATGGAAAGAAGAGCGGTTTTCAGGTTAATAATCAAAAGCCCAAGTTTGAATATAGACCTGTGGATAAAAAGAAAAAGGCAGTGAGTTCTTCCTACGTGAGTGCGCGGAGCAATAGTTCGTCCAAGGTTAAAACACATAATTCGTTTAGTGCTCTTGGGTTTGTTGGGGGGAACGGGGATTCCTTCCAGGGGAGATATAAAGGGGGACGTGAGCCAAATGAGGAGTCTGATGATGACGAGGTAGAGGTTGTATATGATGAAACGAATGAGTTTATGACATCGGGTACACATCCTACGTCTTCCAGTACAGGGGCAAGCACCTCTCACATAAAGTTGTCTAATGGATAGGTGGCTTCTGTTTCATGCTATGGGGCTGCCGGTTGGTAGCAATTTCATTTTTGATGATGGCGGTTGACGTCGTTTGTTTTGATCTTTTCGTTTGTCTACTAGTTAGTCATTATCATGATTGTAGTAGGCTAGATTGAGGTGGTAACTTGGTTTGTTTGCTTTTTGTGTTTACATATATGGGGCATGTCCTGTATATGAACTAGTGGGGAACTCATCCTCACTACTTGTTCTTCATTGGCGGTTGTCTATAATAGAATCACCGGGGTAACCCTTTACCCAAAAAAAAAAATATTGAAATGAAAAGTGTCATCTTCCCCAAATTTTCAATCAGAGTCAACAGAAAAAGTCAACTCTCAAAATTAACGGGGAAATATGTGTTATATTCAAATTAACTTTGGGGAAACATTGTATAAGCATAAATGAATTAATTGGACGGATAAAAACTAACTGGTATCGACTGAAACGGGTTAACGGCTAATTCCGGCGAGTTTGAACTCCGGCGAATGTTTCCGATCCGGGTTACGACGAAAATCGAAGTGTTGGTGGATTGTGAAGGGTGTAAGAGATTAGTGGTGATCTAAGGAACTTATATACTGGTTCAATTCGATCTCAGATCCAACATTTCATAGTGGAATCGATCCACTTTAAATTGTTTTTAAAAAGTTCGAATTTACTGAAGTTTGGCACGAAAATGTGTCGAATAAGTGCTCAATTGGTTGGCAATGGGGTTGGGGACCCGTGGGTAATGATTAAAGTGAAAAAATTTCGATTTTGGTCGGATTTGGTGGATTTTGGTTGAAATCCGCGACCTGCAGACCTGTATTTATAAATTCAGATCTGTTTTAATGAGTATTTAAATATTATGCAATCTAAATTATAACACATCCCAACTGGTAGACCAGTTGGTTTGTGCGCGTGCTTTGATTGCGGGAAGGCGCGGGTTCGAGTCTTGTTTCGGCCGGTTCAATTGGGTTTTAACCCTTTTTGTTCTGAATTAAAATAAATTAAATATTATTAATTCTAGGTAGTATATATAAGGAATTAAGTTTCATATTCTAACAGCTCCTAGTAGGAGGAAAAACTGGTTAAGGAGTTGCGGTTGTACACAAGAGACGCGAGTTCGATCCCCGGCAAGGGCCGGTCCGATACAGAAGGACCCCCTTTGACCGGTTTTTGCAATATTTACACTTTGGTCCCTGTAGTTTCAGTTTTTACAAGAATAGTCCCTGTAGTTTTGAAAGTTGCAAAAACAGTCCCTATACTTTCATAAAAAGTACATAATTGGTCCCTGAAGTTTCTAAAATTTACACAAATGGTCCCTGTACTGTTTAGTTAAGTATGCTAACTGAGTTAATGTTTAAAGAAGGAAATCTTTATGAAAGGACTAACACAGTTAGGGTTTTCAGTTTATATAAGTTTAAAAATAACAGTTTTGGTCCCTACTTCCCTACACTCCATACTAGTGTAGTACCTTGACTCTGGTTCATATTGGCTTCAACATATTGTTTGTCTATGTGCTGGCATTGTCAGCATGTTTCTGAGTTATCCGTTCACTGTGCTAACTGTGTTTTGTGCCTCAAGTTTATCACTAAAGTTTATGTGTAATAAATGGAGTGACAGTATGAATGTGATGCATATGTATGTATGATGCAGAACTCATAAAACAGTTTAATTCGTCAGTTGTAATTCTAGCACAGTCATTAAGCACAAAGTTAATATTAATTAATTGTGCGGATACCTGTAATTGTGAGCGTTGTCACATAAAGGGTTCAAAACCTTACAATAAATCATCCTAGAACAGATGATTGGTTTTCAAAGCGGATTCGAAATTTGTGTTCTTGTTGTGGTTGTCGCCTAAGGATAGGTGACGGTATTGTTTTATGACTAAACGCAAGTAAACTCGCGTTAGGGTCCTAGGAAGGTTATAGACTAGGTCAAAGATTACTAATAACCTAATTCCCTATAACCATGAGCTCTGATACCAACTTTTCTGTCACACCCCGACCACGTAAAACAACAAATCGCGGCGGAATCGTCGGGGAGTGTTGTAACAGAATCATTGTTTCAAAACACACGAAAGTTTGAAGTTTCGTTTTATTAAACATTAAAATATTTACATCGTCTGGAAAATCTAAATAAACAAGTTAAACATAGTCTATCATTGTTATTAAGTCACTAAGGCCTCGTCCAGTCCTATGTGAGCATGCATCCTGGCAATCAACATCATTCAACAACATCTGAAACATATGTGAAAACAAAGTCAGCAAAGAAATGCTGGCGAGTACATAGGTTTTTGAGAGTGTCGGATTCATGGCTAGTTTACATGTTGCAATACTTAATTAAAAACCTTGTTTTGAAAAGTGTAGTATTGCGACATAATTAACCAACTCAAATCAAGTTGGTTATAATTTATAAAATCTCGTAGCCATGATTCTTAACCCAAAATATTTATTTATTTAAATCAAATTGTAAAACATCTCGTAAAAACTTGTTAATAAAACTCGTTAATAAATCTCGTTAATAAAACTCGTTAATAAATCTCGTTAATAAAACTCGTTAATAAATCTCGTTAATAAATCTCGTATGGTTTATATTATTTTGAAAACCTCGTTTGTGTGACATCGTTTCAAAATCGTTTACCCAAGTGAACTAAATAACGCCACGGTAAGTAATACGATGAGAACACTTATATATAGGAAGTACCAGCGGCGTATCCACCATGCTTTCATCACATTACACCCGTCCCGTTATCTAAACACTAACCAAAAACCAATCGTTTACCCAATCGTTTAATTCGTTAAAAATCGCTTTAGTCGTTTAAATCATTCTCGTTTTAGATTGTGAAAACTACTTTTGATTGTCTCGCTAATAACATCCAAACCTTCGTGACTCGCCTATCGCTTCTCGCATTAATAAACCACCAAAGGGTAAATTAACAATCACAGATTCAGTCGTTACCCACCTATCCCACACATAACCATGGGTACAGTCTGATAACGGGATTTGTCAGATCCTATGGTACCATAACCTAATACTGGTCGGTTCGGCCAAAACTAATGGATATTATTCGTTATGTAAATACAACCAACAAGTTTGTTTACTTTATCAAAATCGTTATAAATTTCGTATAAACCATATTATTTATTTTTGAAACCATCGTTAAAACCTCGAAAACATTTAGCACATATGAATCACCCCAAAACAATTGAAAACAGTAAAATAGGGGAACTATGTACTCACCTGAGAATGCTTAGAGGTCTTGAACAACAACCAAGCAAAGCTAGAGGGAGCACGGAATCAATCGGCAACCTAATAACTATATAAATAAACCGGACCTAAGGCGGAAGATCGGATAGGATGAGGTTTTATAAACCAAATGAGTATTGGAACTCATATGACATGGTTTAACAAAGCCTACATTCTAAATCGAAACCTAACCTAAGTGCTTTTGACCCATTGCGACCCATTAAGGTAGCTTACGCTACTTTAACGTGTCGTTCGCGCAAAAGCGCGTTCGAAACGTCTAACTAGTCCTATGACAAGTATTATATGCCTAAACATGATTAAATACGTTGCATAATCAATTAAGTGACAAAAGTTTAGGTTTTTTTTTTTTTTTGGGTAAAGGGTTACCCCGGTAAATTTTATTCATCAACCAAAAATAATAAGTGAGGAACTATGTATCCCTCAATTCTCTAGAGTGACATGCCACTACTAGAGTAAACACGCGAATACATAAAGAAAACGCTAACAATAAAAACAGAGTCTAAACGACAAAACAAGAAGCCAACTACATCGCCTGAACTTGCACTTTCTTATCCGCATTCATCTTGATCCATAAGCAAAGCTCTCGGCAACTGCCACTCAATCAATACTTGATTAACACGACTCGTCCTCTTAAACTTCATTGTGTGAAGCTTCATACGAACTGTTGTTAGAATCACCTCAATCAGATTGGCTGCATTTCTTTTCCTTGTCGAGAACAATCGGTTATTTCGTTCCTGCCATACGAAGTAAGCCGTAGCCCCAACCACTAACTTGCCAATGATATGGTTAGCTCGATTGGATTCCGCATGCTGCAATAGATAATCAAATATATCCTCCCAGTTCTCATTAATAGATCCCATGTCAGCTTTATCACGAACCCCATTCCAAATCTGCGATGCAAAAGAGCACTTAAAGAAGATGTGTTCATGAGAATCGGGCCCCGACATGCATAAGGAACAACACATGAGATTATAGTTCGATCCCCATCTACTCATCATATCCTGAGTTTTGAGTTTTTTGCAAACAAGAAGCCACATTAGAAATGCATGACGTGGCATAGCCTGAGGGAACCAAACGATACGAGCCCAAGGAGCTTTATCCTGCATCTGGCGGATATCATCCCAAACAACGTACGTACTATATTCCATGTCAGATCCTTCCCTAGATTTCCAGATAATCCTATCCCGAGCTTCCGAATTTAACACCACATTAGGCATATTTTGTAAGGCTGGGAACCGGTTTACCCATGTGCTCGGCCAAGCCTACTCTCCATTATGAACCAAATCCGCAACCGTAGAAGACATATTGAGGCCCGCATTTGCTATTATTCGAGGGGTGATAAATACATTTAGCGGACATATATTATTCCATATATCAAACCATACCAGTGTATTAGTACCATTGCCCAGCTTTGTCCATATGTGTCTTCGAATGGTCGGTCGAAGTTGCAACATCTTTCTCCAACTCCAAGTCACATTGTTCCGAAGAGGAACATCCCAGAAAACTTCTCCCTCGGATACGATACGAATGAATCCATTTTACCCATAAGGATTCCCTATTTATAAGAATACTCCAGATATGAGCTACCATAAGCGCATTATTCATATCAAGAAGTTTCCGAATGCCCAACCCACCTTCATTCTTAGGCGTCACACGACTCCATTTCACCTTCGCTTTACCCTTTATATTGTTTCCTTGCGCCCAAAGAAAACGACGCATCCTATCTTCAAGTTCATAAATGATTCGCTTTGGTAAAATAAACACCGACGCCCAATACACATGCATAGACGATAACACTGATCTGATTAATTGGAGTCTACCCGCGAAAGATAGACTTTTTGTTTTCCAATCAGAAATTCTAGATTCCATGTTTTCTACAAGCTTCTTACAATCATTATAAATCAATCTGGAAGAGATTAATGGAACACCTAGATACCGAACCGGCAACACACCTTCCTCAAACTGCATTAGACTCCGAATCTGGTCTTTGACATATGTAGGAACACCCCCAAAAAAGACCGTGCTTTTAGTCATGCTAGGAACCAAGCCCGACATATTCTTAAATAAATTCAAGGATTCAAGAATAACAGAAGCTGAATTTGTATCACCACGAGCAAACAAGAATAAATCATCCGCAAAGCATAAGTTAATTATCCTTTGTTTTTCGCATTTTTGATGGAATCTAAACCCAGCCGATATCTCCACTTGGTGTTGCAGAATCAACGTAAGGACCTCCATTACCAACGTAAAAAGATACGGAGACATAGGATCCCCTTGCCGCAGACCCCTCTTCCCCTTGAAATAACCGTGAAGATTACCGTTGATAGCTAACGAAAACGAAGTAGTTGTAACACATACCATTACCCATTTAATCATCGTTTGGTGAAAGCCAAAACCCCGAAGAGTATTTTCCAAGAAATTCCAATCAACTGTGTCATACGCCTTCTGAATGTCCACTTTAAAAGCACACCTTGGAGGCCCATGACTACGATGGTAATTATGCATTAGTTCCTGGGTGAGCAGAATATTATCGGAAATTTTCCTACCCGGGATGAACGCTGACTGATTAATGTTGACAATCTCATTGAGGCCCTCCTTCATGCGATTTTTGATAATCTTACTTATGCACTTGTAAAGTGTATTACAGCAAGATATAGGCCTATAATCCAAAACCGTTGCCGGAGTCTTTATCTTTGGAATTAAAGAAATCACCGTGTGATTAAGCTGCTTAAGAAGTTTACCATTCTCAAAAAAATCCTGCACCGCCTTGCATACATCCGTACCTACGACATCCCAAGCTTTTTTGAAGAAAACTGATGTATATCCATCTGGACCAGGCGCTTTATTCCCAGCGATAGAAAACATTGCCTCTTTAATTTCCGCATCAGTGACATTACGGACCATATTATTGGCAATACCAGACGACAACGTTTGACTGAAAAGATCCGGATTAGGGATGGTTGTGACGCTTCCAACACTCCCAAAGAACTTTTCAAAGTGATTAACCATAACCTGGGGCACCGCTCCCCCCTCGTGGAAATTACCATCGACATCACGTATTGAGAATATTCGGCTCCGGTGGTTATTTGCTTTCACAACATTATGAAAGTATTTTGTATTAGAATCCCCCAAAGAGAGCCATTGAACCTTCGATTTTTGCTGCAAGAACGAACTTTCATCATGAACTGCATCCTTGTATTTCTGCAATAGAATACTATGTTTAGTTAACAAGTCTTCATTATTCGAATCCTTGTCCATCGCAAACTGACACTCATCCAACTCCTTCCTTGCGTGTTTCACATTCTCGTGTATGTTTCCTTGTTTGAAAAACAATTTCCGAAAAGGAGTTTTTAACATCTTTAGTTTAGTGACAACCTGAAACATGCGGACACCCGGGATATTTTTACTCCAAACCTGATTGATTTCTTCCATAAAACCATGCTTACCAGCAAGTAGATTTACAAATTTAAATGGTTTAGGCCTTTCTCTTTGTACATTCGGCAGCTTCAAAATACACGGAGAGTGGTCCGAAACTCGACAAGGATGGAAATATGCTCCAGCATTAGGGAAACTTGTAATACAATGAACATTGCACATGATTCGATCAAGTTTTTTAAACAATCTCCCACTTCTTTGCTGATTATTCATCCACGTGTAGTGTATGCCCGTACTATTAACATCGAACACTTCTATATCATCAACACATTCCTTAAACTCGTGAGTGCTAATGCTATGTGCGGACGATCCCGAGCTAACGTCGTCATGAAATAAAGACGCATTAAAGTCCCCCATAATAACCCACGGTTTATCTCGCATAAACGAGCTATGCCTCCCAAGATTTTGCCACAAGTCTCTTCTTCTTTTGTATTGATTATCCGCATAAACAAAAGAGCAGAATAAAGATTTACTATCGAGTTTAAAAATAACTTGAGTATGAATAACCTGATCATTTAGCGACAAGATCATAACATCAACCACATTTGGATCCCATCCTAGCATGATACGGGTTCCTTTCTCACAATGAGCTGCGTTCGTTTCCCACAACCACGTACGACAAACTTTTTTACATACGTTAGACACATTAGAAGAGTCAACATGTGTCTCCATAATTGCACACACCTGAACATGATTCTCCACCACCACTTGACGAACCTCCTTCTGTTTGAGGGAGCGGTTCAACCCCCTTATATTCCATGAAGCTAGGCTACCCATGGGAAACCGTTTTACTGGGTGTGCTTGCACCCTCAGCAGCCTTTTCACTCTTTTTATCCATGAACTTTGGAATTTCATTTAGAAGGTCATCAACATCAGTACCATCGGTAAAAAAATCATCCGTATTATGATTCCTTTTTTTCAAATTAAACCGATCATTAGCGTCAGCTCTTCCACTATCCTCTCTATCTTGATTTTGCGTTCCTTCCTTTCTATTACCTTCTACGTCCACCGAAGTTGAGTCCTCAACCTGATCGCGTAGAGCATTAAAGGAGTTAGCCGTTTGAACTTGCTGTTTCATACTAGTTTTCTGTTTGGAGTTAGCCACCGGCCGGTACACCATCTTGGGTTTTTGTTTATTAATTTGAATCCCTTTGTTGATACCCTTATTAGATTTTTTCCCCACTTCCTGGAAAACCTCACCATCCTTTCCATTCCCCTCTTGCTGATCTGGTTTAGGTAGCTTCGGACACGAGTGGACATCATGTCCAAAAACACAACAATTACTACACCGCAAAGGGACCCAGTCATAATCTATTTTCACCTCAGCTTTAGTAAAACCTTTTCCGTCAAGCAAGGGAATTGCCATAGTGATGCTTTTCTTCAGTTCCGACTCCGCATGGATCTCAATCAAGGCCCTTGCAAAACTACTACGACCCCATGATTCAACACACATAGTTGCCGTAAATGAATCTAACATCTTCGGTGTTCCAATTTTCGAAGCTATAAGACTAAGTCCGTCCTCTGTAAACGCTGCCAATGGCACATCATGCATCTTAACCCACACCGGGATAGACGTAATGTCTTCTTTCTCTACAGTCACAGAAGGCGTCCATTCTTTTAAAATTATAGGCACGTTCCTGATCATCCACGGCCCTTCTTCTAGCAACTTATCCATTCGTTCTTTCGTTTTAAACTTAAAGAAAAAGAATCCTTTAGCGTTCATCATTAATCTTGTCAATCCATACTTCACCCAATTATTCTTCACAAAAAAGTCTACTACTGGAAACGCAAGTCTCTTTCCCAAAAAATACCCATAGAGGGTGTTAGCATAACGATCACTTACCTGCTTCACCGATGATAATGGAATTACAACGTCAGCCCCTTCCATAGTTTCAGAGTTCTGCATTGGTCGGAAATTGACTTTTGCACTTATCTTCTTGTTTTGGACCACATTAGCAAACGACGGCGGCCTCAAGTTCTCCTCCGACATTTGATCAGCCACAAAAGTCGAAGAACTTGGAACGGATCCTGATGAGTTCAGCTTTTCCCCAGACATATATTCATTTGTAACAGGTTTTGAGATGGCCTCCAATCCATCTAAAATCGATGGGTTATTAGTTGTGAACATACCTCTCCTCGGCATCCCCTTTAGACCTTCAATATTTGTAACTCTTAATCCAATACCTCGGATAGGGGCAGTACCTGGCGTTACTTCGGCTTCTTCACTTTCCACATCAGGTTTATTAATGTCTCCGGCATTATTACCCAATATTGGATACCCATCCCCATCAAGAACTTCAACTCTCTCCATAACCACGTGACTTTCACAACCATGCACCAACCAAAACGAAAATCTGCTGCCCACGTAAAAACCCTACTCCTAAAACCCTAGAATGGATCTTCAATCCTTAATCGATTAAACCGATGTATCAATCTAGCTAAGTTACACTCAGTTAACCGCGATCAATAACTATCAGTATAATAAATCAGTCTTTCGGATCAGATTCTAAGGCGGCAATCGAAAAAGAAACGAAAAAAGAAACCCTAATTCCAAATCGGTCACTTCGCTAACGAGTTCGTTATAGAATTCTGAAAATCCAGACTCTAATCACAGACTGTTATACAAAGATCGCAAGGAAAAACTAGGATTTCAAGAGGAACAAGAGATCGCCATAGGAGAGAGAGACCGACAAAAGTTTAGGTTACATATGCTTAATTAGTAATTACGCATGAAAAGGGCATTTTGGTAATTTGCCTAAGGCATATAAACTACCTATCATACAACTACTTAAACTAGGTGACCATAAGGTATAACCTCAGAAGGTTATTCCCTATGTAACTATGGTCACTAAACATGTCTGGTCGGATCCTAATGATCGACCAAACGGGTCGTGTTCGAAAGTCTAAGCGGGTGTTTAGTCCGCTTGACTTACGACTCAACACAAGCACTAAACTAAAAAGTGACGAGCTAAACATGTCGAAACATGTTTAGTTAAGTTAGAAAACAGGTTTGGTATCAAAACAAACGGTTTTGATACCTATAAGTAGTTTGGTTACAAAATACGCAAGAATGCACATTTTGGCCGAAACTATGACTCGTCACTACACCTAGATAACGTGGTGATCAGTAGGTATAGTCACTAGGGACTATAAGCATCGTGATTACGCTCATGTTATGAAGTTCAAACGAACTTCGCATTGACCATAAACTGGTCAATGCAGAAAGTCAAACGCAGTTTGACTTTCAGACTCGAAAAGCGATAAAAGAACGAAAGAATACTAACAAAAGGTCCCCGCAAGCTATGATCCGATTTACTCTCAGGTATGAAGCATAAACTTCAACTTAGAGAGCCAAAATCAGATCAATGTGGGTTTTGCAAGTGAAAGGAGGTGGGTATTTATAGGAATTCAAGAACCGTTAGGATCGTTTCTCGAAGATTGAGCTTCGATCTAAGTCGTACAAGTGGGCACATAGTATTTGAATACCATGGGCACTTGAAAACCATCAAAATTGGCCCCTAGTTTGATCAAATCCATGTGCAAAAGGCCTGAATACCAGCTGCTGTTTCTGAAAAACAGTTTACTGTTACTGGGTAACTCACACGGCCGCGTAAGCAGACACAAGAACTCACGCGGCCCACCTGGGCATAGTTTCCAGAAATGTCAGAAATGGCCCCTGCACTTCAGAAACTTGGATTTGATGCATTTTTGGCACGTTTAAGCCCCGTTAACCTCATTTCAAGGTTCTAAAATGAAGTTATAGTATAGGGAACTCAAAAAATGCTCAAAAATATCTCGGATGTCGGTTTGTTTGGTCGTACGGTTGCGTTGTTCGGTTAATTACGACGGGAGTCGTAGCGAACGCAAAAACGATCCAAATTAAGCGACGAATGGAATTTTATCATGCCAATCACTAAAATAAAATATTTTAATGATTACATAAATTTTTTGGATGTCCGGATATATTCAAAACGTGAGATATGCGCGAAAATGCAAACTTATGCACTTTTTGACGCTTTTAGTCCCTATTGATCAATAAAGTTTGTTTTAGCATACCGAACCCCTCAAAGCCTATTTCTAAGCTATGTAAAGGATATATAGGGTATGTTTAACTTATGATCAAGTTCCGGAATGTTCGTTACAGTATGAATCGGCATACTTTCACAGTTTGTCGAAACTAGTCCCTGTAAGCGAATAAACTTGATTTCGGCATTCCAAACCATCCAAAACTTATTTCTAAGTTAGGTAAAGGTTATTTAAGGTATGTTAAGCCTATTTTACTATCCCATAGTGTTTGTTGCATTAAACTGATTACGTTTACGCATCAGTTCGCGTATAACTTTCCAGAAAGCGATTTAGGGCTCGAAATCGAACAAGAATTGATATGTGCAAACGATACACATATTTATACAAATCCCAAGTATGAAATACAATATTTTATTGATTTGGTATTAGTTTGATGGCCGTGGAGGCACAGATGTCACAATTCCAAGTCGTGAAAGCATGAGCTGGGGATGGAGGAAAATCCTTTCTATCCGTAGTCTTGTGCGACCATACATATGGAATTCTATTCGGAGTGGATCTCAAACTAATGCATGGAGCGATAATTGGTGCGACTTGAGCCCATTCAGATCCTTTATTACTCCGAGAAATATTGCAAATGCAGGTTTCAATCTCCAATCATGTGTAGCAGACTTGATTGATGAGAATTCTCAATGGAAATGGCCCCAAGCATGGTATGACTTATATCCGGTTTAAATTAACCTATCTATTCCGATTCTGGATCATAATATGGATGATAGGCTGATTTGGAAAGACTTGGACGGTAATACCTGTAGCTTCGGATCAGGGGTAGTGTGGGATACTTTTCGTAACCGGGATAGTGTGGTTCCGTGGGCGAACATGGTGTGGTTTGCTCAATGTATTCCGAGGCATTCTTTTCACATGTGGCTTGTGATCAAGAACAAGCTAAAGACTCAGGATAGATTAGCGGCTTGGGAAGCAGGGAGCGAACCAAATTTAAAGCTGTTGTGTTGTCCTCTTTGTAGGTACAATCGAGACTCGCGTGATCATCTTTTCTTTCAATGTGCCTTTGCTTCTAAAGTTTGGAACATTGTGAAGAAAATGGTGGACCTGGATAGTGTTAATGATACTTGGCGGTCGATTATGACATGGATGGAGCAATATTCTAATTCTAAGAAACTGGTTCATGTTGTTTGCAAGCTTCTTGTTGCGGCGTCTTCGTATTTTGTTTGGCAAGAGAGGAATAGTCGATTATTCACCCAAAACTACCGAAGTCCTGAAATGGTGGCTCAAGTGATTATTCATACGGTACGGCTAAGACTAATGGGATTTAAGATCGATAAGAATCTGATGAACAGAAGGTTCCTAGAGAAATGGAAGATCCCCACGGAGAACCAAGTTAATGATCCAGGCTAACAGTGTTTAGTTTTTGTGTCTTGGGGTGTTTAGTTTGGTAGTGGCTGTGTTGTTTGGAGTTGTAGTTGTTTTGGGTTGTTACCTTGTCGAGTTTTTATCGGATTCCCTAGTCTTGGTATGCCAAGTCTAGTAGTGTGTGCCAGTATTTTGTCACACCCTGTTTTATTGTTGATTTATAAAATTCACCGGGGTAACCCTTTACCCAAAAAAAAAGGTAGCGTAAGCTACCTAAACGGGTCGTAATGGGTCGTAAGCACTTAGGATAGGTTTCGTTTTAGAATGTAGGCTTTGTTAAACCATATTACAT
This sequence comes from Helianthus tuberosus, assembly GCA_030545235.1. Lineage (NCBI taxonomy): Eukaryota > Viridiplantae > Streptophyta > Magnoliopsida > Asterales > Asteraceae > Helianthus > Helianthus tuberosus. The sequence goes on along the minus strand of JARYGA010060318.1, from coordinate 129,176 downwards.
GAGTTCCTATACTCATTTGGTTTACGAAACCTCATTCTATCCAATCTTCCGATTTAGGTCCGGTTTATTAACATTGTTACCTATATTAGGTGTCATTTGATTCCGTGATCCCTCTAGCTTTGCTTGGTTGTTATTCAAGATTTCTAAGCATTCTTAAGTGAGTACATAGTCCCCTCTTTTACGTTTCAAATGTTTTGGGGTGATACACATGTGCCTACTTGTTACTTTCGTGCTTTTCATGTTTTTATATCATATGCTTGCTATGTTCATTAGTACACATATAGTACATGATTTCTTCCATGTTTTTGCTATGTATGTTTTATTAACATGCTAGCACATTGATTTCATATATTACATTTTTGTTGCATATGTTCATCCAGCATATGGACACATTGTTTTACATTAAACATTTTTATTTTATATGTTCATTTAGCATATTTAAGTACATTATTTTCATATAACATGCTTTTTTTTTGGGTAAAGGGTTACCTCGGTGATTCTATATATTCACAAAACAATGAAACAAGTAGTATGGATCACCCATACTAGTTCTAACATGGGACATACCCCCATGATAGTAAGCAAGCCGAAAGCAGCAAACAATATCAAAAACCACTAGACTATGATCTAGAGCACGAACTTTCAAACGAATACAATAATATTAGCCTCCATCATCATGCATTGAAACTCCATGAATATCCCACACTTCTAGAAAGCGTCTAACTCTATCTGTGTTCTTGTATTTAACTCCCATAAGTTTGTACCGAACCGTCTGAAGAATCGTAGCGATAATCGCATCCGGTGGTCTCGTTTGATTTTTAAACAATCTAGCATTACGCTCCTGCCAAATGAAGTAAGCTGTCGCCGCAACTATAAGCCGACTGGAGTAATTAGAAGCTGATTTGGACGAACCCCTCACTTGAAGCCAAGCCATGACATCGGTCCATGTAGGATCAACCCTCTCCATATTCACCTAATCCCTAACCGCACACCATATTTGAGAAGAGAACTTACATTCAAAGAACAGGTGATCATGAGAGTCATTATTCGCATAGTTTGACAACACATCATATTCATGTTCTTCCTTGTAGATATATCCCACTGTAAAATTTTATCCTGAGTCAAAAGTTTCCGACACATGATAAGCCACATAAGGAACGCATGCCGAGGGATACATTGAGAGAACCAAACCACATTCATCCACTCCACTTCCGTCTCCCTAGACCTGATCGATTGCCACTCACACGAAGACGAATGCTCATTTAAATTGTTACCATCTTTCCATAGAAATCTATCCCTTGTATTCGGAGTTAACTGCAAGTGATCAAGCTGAATCAGGACCGGAAAAAGATCACGCCAAGCCGTAGGCCAAAGCCAAGTCCCATTCAACGAAATATCACTGACCGAAGCATGAAGAGAGAGCCCTGCCGAAGCAATAACTCTTAGAGTAATAAAACTCGCCAGCAGACCACATTCACACCAACGATCATACCACGCTGAAGTCATCCTACCATCTCCTAGTTTGGACCAAACATGATGTCTAATTAACGGACGTAACTGAAGAATTTTCCTCCAGCTCCAGCAACAGGACGAAGGAACTCTACACTCCCAAAAATTAGAACTCTTTAACCTGTTAGAATATATCCATTGAACCCAAAGAGACTCTCGCCTGGTAACGATGCTCCAGACGTGAGACACCATAAGAGCTCTATTAACATCCTGAATCCTTTGCAAACCAAGGCCTCCTTCATATTTCGGGTGACATATAGTTTTCCACGAGACCTTTGTTTTACCTCTTTGAAAGGAACCATCTTGAGACCACACAAAATTCCTCATTTTGTTCTCTAGCTCCTTCACAACCCGGGCAGGAACTGAAGCCCAAAAGATGTGCATAGAGGACAAAACTGATAAGATAAGCTGTAATCTACCCGCAAAAGATAGAAGACGATTCTTCCAATTCATAATGCGCTTCTCCAACCTTTCTACAAGAATACTACAATCTTTGTAAAGCAGCCTGGACGAGATCAAGGGGACTCCCAGATACCGGACTGGTAAATCGCCTTCAACAAAAGGAATAATTCCAAGGATAGCCAATTTTACTTGCTGAGGAACATTACAAAAGAAGCCGATACTTTTTCGAACACTTGGAATCAACCCAGACATACGAGTAAACTGAGAGAGAGCATTCATAATACATTTAGCGGAACTCACATCTCCCCTAGCAAAAAGGAAAAGATCATCCGTGAAGCAAAGATTGATAATCCGTTGGCGCTCGCACTTGTTATGGAATCTGAAAGACGAATCAATAGAAGAAGCATGTTGCAAAGTACACGTCAAAACTTCCATAACCAAAGTAAATAAGTAAGGAGAGATTGGATCTCCTTGACGTAAACAACGTTTGCCTTTGAAATAACCATGAACACTACCATTCACGCAAATAGAGTATGACGGAGTAGAAACACAAATCATAATCCACTCTATCATCTTCTGGTTGAACCCGAAACCCAGTAAAACATTTTCAAGAAATTTCCAATCAACAGTATCATACGCTTTTTGGATATCTACTTTAAACGCACATCTCGGAGGACCATAGTCTCTGTGATAATTATGCATTAATTCCTGCATAAGAAGAATGTTATCCGAAATTTTCCTACCCGGGACAAAAGCTGACTGATTAATGCTGATAATCTCATTTAAGGCCACTTTCATACGATCAGACAAAATTTTGCTTATACACTTGTAAATAACATTGCAACAAGCTATAGGACGAAAATACTTTACCGAAGCAGGAGTAGTCATCTTAGGCACAAGAACAATAAGAGTATGATTAAGCTCCTGGAGTAACCGACCTGAATTAAAGAAATCCATAATAGCGTTTGAGACATCGGTTCCCACAATCGTCCAAGCACTCTTGAAAAAAGCCGTTGTGTACCCATCAGGACCTAGGGCTTTATCATTACCAATGGCAAAAATAGCTGTTTTGACCTCCTCCACTGTGATAGGCCGAACCATGTTGTCAGCAACATTTTGATGAAGCCGATTCGTAAAGATCTCCGGCGACAGGGTCATAGAAACGTCCCCCTCACAGCCTAAAATCATAATATTTCACAAACGCATTCGGCACGCACTCACCTTCACAAAAAAACCCATTATTATCCGTAATACCATCAATCCGACTTCTATGGTTTCTAGCTTTAAGAGACATATGAAAAAATTTTGAATTAGCATCACCCGCTCTCAACCAGGCCACTTTAGATTTCTGCTTTAAAAAACGTTCCTCATCCAGGCTAGCTTCTTGAAATTCACGAGTAGCATTAGCTTCCTCACTTCTAATAATCTCATTGAACGGGTCTTTCTCTACCTCACGTTGGATCGCATCTAGCTTCCCGCGTAAATCATCTACTTTTTTATGCAGGTTACCCTGTTTGAATAAGAGAGATCTAAGAGGAGACTTTAAAGCACACAACTTTTTAACCAAACGAAACTGATGAACCCCCATGATGGTCAGGTCCCAATTACTCTTCACCATATCCATAAATCCCGGCTTATGCACCAAGAAATTAGCAAACTTAAACGAGCTGGCCTTTTTCTTCTCCATCTTATTAATTAGAATGCAAGGGCAATGGTCGGATACTCTATATGGTTGAAACAGCGCAACCGCTTCAGGAAATTTGCTAACAAACGGAATATTACCCATGGCCCTATCGATTTTCTTCAGCAACCTAACACCTTTTTTCGGCTTTTGGTTCCATGTGAAATGGAAACCTATGCTTTTAATATCCGCCACTTCAATCTCATTCACACACTCTTGAAAATCTCGCATACTAGTGGAAATACCTGATGCTCCCATAGATTTTTCTTCCAAATTCAGAGCAGAGTTGAAATCCCCCATAATCACCCACGGATTATTTGCCACCAGAATCTTGTGCCTAGCCAAATGACTCCACAACTCTCTTCTCGTAATGTAAAAATTAGAAGCCTAAACTATCGAGCAGAATAAAACCTTTTTATCACTCTTAAAAATCATTTGAACGTGTATAACCTGGGAGGTTTGAGCTAAAACCATAATATCAAACACGTCCGGGTTCCATCCAATAATAATTCGAGTACCTTTATCACATTGGCCACCATTAGACGTCCACTCCCAATTACGAAATACTGAACGGCAGATTTTATCCAGTTTACTAACTTCAACATGAGACTCAAGCACCACACAAAAACTAACACCATTCTCCTTAACCACCTGACGAACCTCCATTTGTTTCAGAGGGCGGTTCAACCCCCTAATGTTCCAAGTGGCTAGGCTAACCATTGGCAACAATTGGAGAAGGAGTGCTTGTCCCTTTTGTGTCATTCGGCTTCCTAGAATCACCCACCAGAAAATCATTAGTCTCGTTATAAACTTCCATCACCTCCTCGTCATCCGAGTCCTCAAAGTTTCCACTCGGCCCTTTACTACTTTGTCCTTCATCCACATCAACCGTATTTAAAACATTAAAAGGATTCGCGGACTGAACATATAACATGCTTACATTTGGTATAACATTTGGTTTGTTTAACGGGTCATAAATACATTCAGTAACACCGATCATGCCGTTCGTTAGTAGGTAGTGGTACCATAGGAATTGACAACTCCCGTTCCTGAAATCCTAGGTTTGTTTAGGTGGAGGGAATGACCGAATTCGATATACAGAATTTAGAAAAACCTTTAATTTCGTTTAAGGGTTTGTCGCCACAGTCGCAAGGCTTGAATATAGGCGTTTAACAATACCACATAGATGTTTGTATCAGTAAAGCATGCATTAATTTTACAAAACATAACTTTTGATTTATTCAAAATACATTGTTTTGTGCATATGTTTAGAATAGATATTTTTATTTATTTTACCATACATAACATTTGATTATACACGAACATTTTTACATTGGTGGTTTGTTTGGTAAGTGATTTAAGTAATGAGGCGTGTGTAATATGATAAAAGCATGGTGGATACGCCACTGGTACTTCCTATATATAATTGCTTTTATGATATTACATATCGTAGCGTTATTTAAACCATTTCAAGTTAGACACATTACATTTTACACATATATCATATTTTCATGAAACATTGTTTTACAAACAACATATTTTGTACAAACTCATTTTACTTGGTTATTTATTTATCTATGCATCTTTCTTTTATATCATCTGATTTCTTATCACTTTTTGTATGATTTATAAAAGAAAACATTTTACAAGGTTCATGACTACTTTTGTTAAACGTTCTTTTAAACTTATAAGTCATGAATCCTATTTTAATAAAACCTATGTATCTCAGAGGCATTTTTATGCTAACATACCTATGTTCACATGTGTTTTTAGGAGCTGATGCATAGGATTGATCAAGATACACTTAGGCGGACTTGGGCCTTAGTGAAAATAAAAGATGCAAGACTAGTTAATTATGTTATGTGTTCTTGTTTTTAAGACATTGTAACCTCTTTTAATTCAATAAAACAAAACTTCAATTTCCATGTGTTATGAAACAATGATTCTGTTACAACACTCCCCGATGATTCCGCCGCAATTTGTTGTTTTACGCGGTCGGGGTGTGACAGAAGAGTTGGTATCAGAGCTCATGGTTATAGGGAATTAGGTTATTAGTAATGCTTTGACCTAGTCTATAACCTTCCTAGGACCCCAACACAAGATTCTTGTGTTTAGATCTTAAAACAATATCGTCACTTATCCTTAGGTGACAACCACAACAAGAACACAAATTTCAAATCCGCTTTGAAAACCAATCATCTGTTCTAGGATGATTTATTATAAGGTTTTGAACCTTCAAAGTTTTCAAAATCTCGTCAAAGTTGGGTCTTATAACGTGAACACGTGCGATCTGGAAGGGTGGATGCCTGTACTCTGAGTTTTCTGTCTAAGGCTAGAGTGTTCGTACAAATCCACATAATCAGACCAGTCACTCTTACCTGGGAACTCTTGGGGTGAGTGTCCACTTATAGGCTAAAGCATGTCTTCGCGATACATTAATATGACCCGCTTACTTTGATTAGTCACCGTCTCATTTGTTTGCCTTAGGTAACAAACAAATGATTCCAATTTTTTATGCGTTGTCATTCTGTTTTGATTATCCGATAACATTTCACTTGTTTCCTCCTATGTCTTCCATTTCCTTTAGGATGTCTCCTCATCGCCGCTACACTCAGATGTACGAGCAGGCTACCAAATTTGCCCAACGAATAGGCTTAGTAATCCAAAAGACTGCTGAATTGGCTGTCACCATGTCTCGCCTCAAGGATGAAGCCGCCCAAGAAACACTAAAGGGAACAGAAGCCAAGCCTCCACGAAAATCAAAGAACCGTAAAGCTTCAAAGAATCCCGCAGCGGTTGCACCAAATCAAGCAGAACCTGGCCAGGTGGCAGCACCACCAGCCAAGAAGCCGTACAAGGGAACTGCTCCATGGTGTAATCAAACCGTCATCATCCGAATCACATACCCTGTTTCAAATGTACCCACTGTGGACGATTGGGACATTTGGTTAACGTGTGCCGCTTTGCTACCCAAAATAAAGCTGTTGCAAATCCTGCTGCTTCTCAACCTCCTGCAAGGAAACCTTATGACAGTACTGCGCTGATATGCAACAAATGTAATGCACCTCACCGAGCTCACCTACAGTGTCGTCTGTGTGCATCATGTGGGCGACTCGGTCACCTGGCAAATGTTAGTCGATTCAATCCAAGCCAAGGTGGTCCAAACCAACCCCAAGTAAACCCTGCTCAAGCTCGTTTACCGTCTGGTACTTGGTACAACTACGGCGAGACGGGTTATTTCAGGAACCAATACCCAAGGTTTGTCAAGGCAAATCTGACCCACGGATAAGCGTTTGGCTGATTAGAAGATGCTGCTGCTTTGAATAGTTTGTATCTGTTGCTTTTGTTTCTTTTGTTTTTCTTGAACTCTAGAACAATCTGTTTGGTTTATAAATAAATGGTTGTTCACAATTCTGATGTACAAGTGTAGTTACATGTGTGTATGGCATTCCCCTATGATACCTACATCAAGGAACTATGTTCTTTACAAACTACTCTTGTGATTCTCCCTTTCAAGTGATCGCTCATGATTTCCTCGAAAATTTTAAGTACTCGTTTCATTCTAAGAAACAAAGTACAGAATATAAGTGACAATTTTAGACGATTACTCAAAATGTCATTTTAAATCCTTGGTTAGATAACTAAGGGTATTTTTCGATCTCATACCCATGTCATTACATTCTGGTTTTCATAACAACATACATAATATATGCTTTTCAAAACAACCTTCATGATTTCAAAATATTTCATATAGTTTGAAAACAATTTTAACACAGTTTATTTACTTAATGTATCAAATGCATGATTTCAAAAGCATTATCCATGTTTTCAAAAACCTTATACATAATTTAAAAATTCATCTCGAATGATTTTAAAACATTTTATGTCACACCCCCAAAATCCACCATGCGGGGTATCACCGCTAGGAGGCGTGACGTGACCAGGATCGAGCCACCAATCATATTGAACATCGTAATTAAGTAAATAAGACCAACCACAATACGATTGGTGACCAAAGCTAGTTAACCAAGTTTTAATTTAGACAGCGGAAGCATAAACGTAAAGTTCAAAACATAAGTTCGCAGTTCATAAGTTTAAAGTCTAACACTTAGGTTTAATAAGTTCATGATGTTTTAAATATTAAACACTGGACATAACCGTCCGTACACCACAACGACTCCTTCCTCGTGCAAGCTCCAAGTGTTTAGCGACCTGTAAGGCATGTAACAACTAGTCAACAACAAAGTTGAGTGAGTTCACGTTTGGTTGTTTAGTTTTATGTTGTTTCTGAAAAACGTGGTTTGACTTTCGTTGGCTTATTTGCCGTGGGGGTTACCCCGTAGTTAAAAGTATGTATATCCATATCCTTTTTCTTTACCCAATCCATAACCATGATCAGTGGGGGTTTTCCCCGTTTGAACTACTAGACGGTATGATATCGACTGCTACGCAAATAAGTTGTGCCCTATATCAGTGTCTATCATCACTGACAATCTGCCATAGTCCATTAGTACACGCCCGTCCGACTGGCACGGTGTGAGGTTTGTTAAACCTAATAGCGCTATTAACTAATGACCCGCTCGCCATTGGCCTCGGCGATTAAGTCGATATAATTTGAGGGACTTCATGATAGAGTTTTGTCTAGCTAGTTTTAAGGTTGTTGTCCTACCCAAGGAGGACGAACGTACGTATTCTGCACCAGGAGAATTCGTAGGATTAATAATGGCATCCTGCCTATGGAGGATGGCCGTACATATCCTACCCAAGGAGAATATGTAGATCCCGTTTTAATTTCTTTAACCCATTCCCAACCACCGGGAATCCCATGCCTTAGAAAGTGTGAACTCACCTCGGTTTGCTCGGTTAGATTCTCAATATAGCTAACAGTCAAGGTCGGTCAATCACGTCCTAGTATGATTTACCAGTTAGTCATTTAGTGGCTTTCAAATAGAACACAAAGTTCCTACACGTATCTATCACACAACATGCATCACTGTAACGGTTTATGCCCATCTAAGTTTCCCGTCCATTCCCCACTCAAAATCAAACATACGATAATGCACATAACATATATAACATGTTAAATCATTCACAGATAGCATACTCGACATTTAGACACGCAAGTCACAACTTATGCCAATTCAGCATTAATACTCAAAACCGGCTGTTTTCGGACATTTAAATAAAATAGTTAGATTATTCCAAAAATTCCCAAATTTTTATAGAATGTCAAAAACATTCCATATTTTATTGTGTAAAAATATCGGGGTCCGGTTCATTATCCACATTTTATAAAAATTCATATTCGGGACTGAACTCAGACTTATGTATTTCTGACCATAGTCCACGAAACAATTTATTAAAAATTCATCGTAAGTCCGATTTATGAAATTCCAGTGGGGTAATTACAAATACATAGGTTGTTATCTACTGTACAAATTTCAGGGTCCGATTCATCACAAAACTCAGGTTATGACTGAAAGTACGACACCCATTTATTGCTGTCAAAATTCAGCTTAAGTTGCTGTTACAAATTAACACTTTAAAAATAGTAAACGGAGTCCAAAAATTACGATTCCAGTGCCATTAGAACCGTATTTCATAATAACATATTTTAGATTCAAAATATCGGTTTTTCGTTGAGTTTAAGACCTGTTTACAGCCAACTGAAGTTGGCTGTAAAGTATGGACAGATTTCTGTTTTTAGTGTTTAACCTTCTAAATCGCGTTCGATCGATTCCGTTAACAAGTTAATTAATCACAACAACATTAAACATCAATATTAATCAGTAAAACATCAGATAATCAACCAATAATCATAATCACACAAGATCTACATGATTTACACTAATATTCATCCATTAACCACCTTGTTCATCACTTTAGTAAACTTTTAGACTTTGATCTTATATGTTCATAATTTTTAACCGACGAAACTCTTATTAACCACTCTAGACAAGATCAAGAAGAGGTTTAGAGTCACTTACTACTAGCTCGAGGCTAGGGGAGAAACTAGTCGAAGATTGGGTGGATAAAAGCAATGGGAAGAGGTCCTTCGCTTTCCGAATGCACCAAGCCTCCTCGTATGTGATCCTTAGCACTTGTATACCCTTGGAATGGTTTGATCAAAATCGAAAGGTGGTGTGGTGAAGATGGTTGTGTTCGGCCGAAGCCTATGGCAAGGGGAGAGAAGGAGTGATTTTTGTTGTGTGGGTTATGAAGTGATTAGTGGACTTGTATTGTTACTTATAGACAATTCCTTCAAGATTACCCAAAGGTCATTGTGTCACCTTGATATTAGACAAGTAGGATTATTTTAATCATCCAAGGACAAATGGTGTCACCATATGGTGACCGATTTCGTTGGGGGGGGGGTCTCATGGTTGGTTTCTAACTAAATGGTTAGACATTAGTTGTTAAGTAGGAGGTTAATTGAGTTACTAGCATGTAGTAAGTTGTAACGGGTGTTAGGGTATTCAGGGACCCTAACTGGCTCAGAAAAAGAAAAACTATGTTAATGACAATATTTTTATGTTCCGGGTATAGTCCGGTTGTTCGGTTGAATACTGATTCGTTAAAGTGCCAAATTAATTCGTAACGCGTCCTATTTATATATTTTGTAACGTTTTTACTTTCCAACACTCAGGAAAATATAACGGACTATTTAGTGACCTATCTGTACACTATTAGTATATTAACAAATACGCGTAAGCATAACACAGATATCAGAAAGCAGTTAAGTAATTCCACACAGTCGTCAAGCACATTTATTATTATTAATAAACTGTACGGTTACATGTAAATTCGAGGGTTGTCACATTCTCCCCCTGTTAAGAGAATTTCGTCCCGAAATTTAGCGCGTGGTTACTGAGGAAGCTAGTTAAGTTGCGTTGTTTTCCAGATTTTCCTGGGGTGTCACATCATCCCCCCGTCGATTTAGAATTTCGTCCCGAAATTCTACAGTAGCTTCCGCCTCAGTAGTGGTTGCGTTTTTCTTAAACAGCTGGGGATACTTGAGTTTCATTTGGTCTTCGCGTACCCAGGTATACTCTGGGCCACGACGAGCATTCCAACGAACTCGGACCAGAGGTATCCTGGTATGCATGAGGATCTTAACATCTCGATCAGTAATCTCTACTGGTTCCTCGACGAATCGCAGCTGGTCGTCGATTGTGAGTTCCTTGAGAGGAACTATGAAGGTCTCATCTGACAGACACTTCTTCAGATTTGACACGTGGAATACGTTGTGAACTCCGCTGAGTTTTTCGGGTAGATTCAACCTGTAGGCTACCGTACCAATTTTCTCAATGACTTCGAATGGTCCGATATAACGCGGATTGAGTTTGCCTCGTTTGCCAAAGCGGACTACACCTTTCCAAGGTGAGACTTTGAGTAGCACTCGATCCCCAACCTGGAGCTCGAGTGGTTTTCTTCCTTTATCAGCATAGCTTTTCTGACGGTCACGAGCTGCCGCCATTCGCTGTCGTATCTGAGCAATTTTCTCGGTGGTGTCTACCACATGTTCTGGGCCAGTGATTTGGCTGTCACCAACTTCTGCCCAACAGAGAGGCGATCGGCATTTGCGTCCGTATAATGCCTCAAATGGAGCGGCTTGGATGCTGGTGTGGTAGCTGTTGTTATATGAGAACTCCACTAGCGGGAGGTGCTTTACCCAGCCATTACCAAAATCGATTACACATGCCCTAAGCATGTCTTCCAAGGTTTGGATGGTGCGTTCAGATTGCCCATCCGTCTGTGGGTGATAAGCGGTGCTCATATCTAAACGTGAGCCAAAGGATTTGTGCATTGCTTGCCACAGTTCAGAAGTAAAACGCGCGTCACGATCATATATAATAGAGGTTGGCACTCCGTGCCTTGACACCACTTCCTTTAGATAAATGTCTGCAAGAGTAGAAAACTTATCCGTTTCTTTGATAGCCAGAAAATGTGCAGACTTGGTCAGTCGATCTACGATCACCCAAATGGTATCGTTTCCGCGTTGAGATCTAGGCAGGCCGGTAACGAAATCCATGGAAATTTGCTCCCATTTCCATTTCGGAATCTCCGGTTGTTGAAGTAGGCCTGATGGTTTCTGATATTCAGACTTGACTCTCGCACAAGTCAAGCACTTGCTGACGTAGGTTGCTATGTGGGCTTTCCTGCCAGGCCACCAGTATGTGGTCTTTAAGTCGTGGTACATTTTGTCCGAACCAGGGTGTACCGAATAACGAGACTTATGTGCTTCTTCCATCACAAGCTCGCGTAAGGGAAATGAATATCCGTTTATTTAATCCTTCATTTCCGAACCTGAGGAAACAACCGTTGAAAATGACTCCGTTAGTTCATTTTCGTTTCTGAAGATTATCCGTTGAGGAAATGAATATCCGTTGCTTAATCTTTCATTTCCGTTTCTGAGGAAGCAACCGTTGAAAATGACTCCGTTTGTTCATTTTCGTTTCTGAAGATTTGTCCGTTGAGGAAATGAATATCCGTTTGACTATCCTTTTTCATTTCCGAACCTGAGGAAACAACCGTTGAAAATGACTCCGTTAGTTCATTTTCGTTTCTGAAGATTATCCGTTGAGGAAATGAATATCCGTTGCTTAATCCTTCATTTCCGAACCTGAGGAAACAACCGTTGAAAATGACTCCGTTAGTTCATTTTCGTTTCTGAAGATTATCCGTTGAGGAAATGAATATCCGTTGCTTAATCCTTCATTTCCGAATCTGAGGAAACAACCGTTGAAAATGACTCCGTTTGTTCATTTTCGTTTCTGAAGATTTGTCCGTTGAGGAAATGAATATCCGTTTGACTATCCTTTTTCATTTCCGTTTCTGAGGAAGCACCCGTTGAAAATGACGCTGTAAGTGCATTTTACGTTTCTGAAGAATGTCCGTTAAGGAAATGACAGGATTATGCTTTACATATCTCTGGTGGTTATCTGACACAAAGTCACAAATAGACTCCTACGAATTAATTTCGGGACGAAATTTCCTAAAGTAGGGGAGACTGTGACACCTGTGTCACTGCGACCAGCAAACAAATACCAAATCAATGAAATATCGTATTTCATACTTGGGATTTGTAAAAATATGTGTATCGTTTACACATATCAATTCTTGTTCGATTTCAAACTCTATATCGCTTTCTGGAAGGTTATACGCGCACTGATGCGTAAATATAACCAGTTTAATGCAACGAACACTCCGGAATAGTGAAATAGGCTTAACATACCTTAAATAACCTTTACTTAACTTAGAAATAAGTTTTGAAGGCTTTGGTATGGCAAAAACAAGTTAAATCGCTTACAGGGACTAAAGTTGACAAACTGCGAAAGTATGCCAATTTGAACTGTAACAGACATTCCGGAACATGACCATAAGTTAAACAAACCTTAAATATCCTTTTCATAGCTTAGAAATAGGCTTTGAGGGGTTCGGTGTGCTAAAATAAACTTTTGGGTCATTCAGGGACTAAAAGTGTCAAAAAGTGCACAAGTTTGCACTTTTGCGCATAACTTACGTTCTGAATACATCCGGACATCCAAAAATTTATGTAAGCATGACTATATTATGCTTTAGTGTTTGGCTTAAGAAAAATCCATTCGTTGCGTCATTTGGATCGTTTTTCGCGCTTGTGCGCATTCCGTCGTAATTAAGTGAACATCGCGTTCGTACGACCAAACGAACCAACATCCGACATATTTTTGAACATGTTTCATGTCCACAATGTTTAGGCATCATTTTAGGGCCTTAAAGTTGTCTTTACGGGCTTTAGAAGTGTCGAAAATGGCTTAAAACACCAACAGGGACTGAAACTGTAATTTCTGGAACTTGTTTCTGATCTGTGCAGGCCAGGCGGCCCGCCTCAGTTTCTTAACATCCTCACGCGGCCCGCGTGGCCCCTTCTGACCAGATTAAATGTTTCTAACAGCAGATCCAGCTGTTTAATCCACACCCACACACTCACACATGCTTAGTCAGCTGATAAGAACCATTTTTAGTCACCACAACTTGCCAACACATGTACGGGTAGGATTCGAGCACGGTTTCCATGAAACGATCTTAACGGTTACCCGAATACTATAAATATCCCACCCCACAACTTCAAAAACCACTAGAATTTTGATCTTAGAAACTCTAAGTTGAAACCATTGTTTCATACCTGAGATTCTCGGATCGAGATTAGCATTCGGGGACCCTTCGTAAGTATTCTTTCGTTCTTTTCTTTCTTTTATTGCTTTTCGAGTCCGAAAGTCAAACTTTGTTTGACTTTCAGCGTTGACCAGTTATGGTCAATGCGAAGTTCGTTTGAACTTCGCAACGTGATTGTAATCACGATGGTTTGCATGAAGGTTGTGATGTGGTGCTACCTCGAGAATCTGTTCGGGCTGTTCAGGACAAGTTAGCATATACACTGTACGGATACTTCTTGGGGGATCGAGTTGCATACCCAGTAGTGGAATATTTTGTGCGGAATAATTGGAAAAAGTTTGGATTGCAAAAATCCATGATGAATGCTAATGGGTTTTTCTTCTTTAAGTTTGCTGATGAAGCTGGAATGTTGAATGTGCTTAAGGAGGGTCCTTGGATTATCCGAGCTCAGCCTATTTTTCTTAACATTTGGTCTCCAACTTCAAAACTTGAAAAGAAGGAGGCAAAGAAGTTGCAAGTGTGGATCAAAATCCATGATGTTCCGATTGCTGCGTATACGGAGGATGGATTGAGTATGATTGCTACGGCTATTGGTGAGCCGAAATTGTTGGACTCTTATACTTCGTCAATGTGTATGGATACGTGGGGAAGGAGTAGTTATGCTCGAGCTCTTTTAGAAATCTCAGCTGATAATGATTTTAAGGATGAGATAGTTATAGCGATTCCAGATCTGGAGGGTGATGGGTTTAGCAAACAGAAAATGTATGTGGAGTATGAATGGAGTCCTCATAGGTGTGCTCACTGTAAAATTTTTGGACATTCAGATGATACATGCCCGAGGCAGACTAGGAGGGCTCCAAAAGAGCCTGCAAAGACTCTGAAACAGCAGGTTGGGAACAATACTCATCAACAAGGGAAATCACCTGTTGTAGACAAGGATGGTTTCATGGATGTGGATCGTAAGAGAGTGGCTAGGAAAGCTGGATTTCCTGTTAATAAGAAGAAGCAGCAGTTTGAATATAGGCAGGTTGGCTCTAAACCTAATGGGGGGGGGGGCACCTTCATTGGTTCCTTCATCTAAGGTTAATACTCAAAATCGGTTCGGTGTGTTGCTGGATCAGGATCCGATTAGGGGTAAAACAAATACCGAGCACCATGAACAGCAGGAATCGGATGATGAGGAGGTTCTTGAAGTTTATAACGAAACTAATGATTTTATGAGTTCGGGTACATCTCCTTTGCCTTCCAAAGCAGTGGCAAGCTCCTCTTCCACGAAACTCTCCAATGGATAGGATGTCCTTGTTGCGTGCTAAGGGGCTGCTAGCGTGTAGCACCTTCGTATTTGATGATGGAGGTTGATTTTAGTTGTTTTTGGTTTTGTTGGGTCTTGTCTACTTTATATCTTTGCATGATGTATAGTAGGCTAGGTTTTGTGGTGTATTAGTTTCTCTTGTTTTTGATTGGTCTACATATATGGGGCATGTCCTGTATATGATTTAGTGTGGAACACATCCTCACTACTTGTACTTATTTGGGTTTGTTTTTAATAGAATCACCGGGGTAACCCTTTACCCAAAAAAAAGTAGCATAAGCTTCCTAAACGGGTCGTAATGGGTCGAAAGCAATTATGTTAGGTTTCATTTAGTATGTAGGCTTTGTTAAACCATATTACACGAGTCTCTATACTCGTTTGGTTTACGAACCCTCATTCTATCCAATCATCTGATTTAGGTCCGGTTATTAACATAGTTACCTATATTAGGTGTCGTTTGATATCCGCGATCTCTAGCATTGTTTGGTTGTTACTCAAGGACTGCTAAGCAATCTCAAGTGAGTACATAGACCCCTCTTTTACTGTTTTCCAAACATTTTGGGGTGGAACACATGTGCCTACTTGTTACTTTCATGCTTTACATGTTTTCACATCATATACCTGCTATGTTCGTTAGTACGTTATAGTACATGATTTCATTACATTTCATGCTATGTATGCCCATTGTGTGTGTACTTAGTACATCGTTTTACATTATATGCTATGTATGCCCATTGTGTGTGCATACTTAGTACATCGTTCTACATTACATTTCATACTATGTATGTCCATTGTGTGCATACTTAGTACATTGTTTTACATTGCCTTTCTGTTGCATATGCTCATCCAGCATATGAACACATTATACTACATTTTGAACCGTTGTAATCATTTGACTATGTGAACCGTTGTAAACATTGGACTATGTGAACCGTTGAAAACATTTGACTATGTGAACCATTGAAAACATATGACTATGTGAACCGTTTGTATCTGTGAACCGTTTGTATCTGTGAACCGTTTGTATCTGTGAACCGTTAGAATCTGTGAACCGTTTGTATCTATGAACCGTGTGAACCGTATTTGACCATACATAAACATTTCTACAATTGTTAAACATTACTTTGGTGGTTTGGTTTGATTAAGTGATTAAGTAACGATGCGTGTGTAATATGATACAAGCATGGTGGATACGCCGCTGGTACTTCCTATATATAAGTGTTTGTATGGTATTACATGTCGTAGCGTTATTTGAATCATTTCAGTTTGAGACATATAACATTTTATACAAAAATCATACTTTTCACAAAACATTGATTTACAAACAACTTATCTTATACAAACACATTTTTACATGGTTATTCATTTAACCTGACATTTATTTATACATATCATCTGATCTTATCGTTTTTCAAATGATTTACAAGACAAAGCAAATTACAAGGTTCATGACTAAACAATTTCTCAAACATAAGTCATGAAACCTATTTTCACAAAACCTATGTATCTCACAGGCATTTTTATGCTGACGTACCTATTTTCACATGTGTTTTCAGGAGATGATGCATAAGATGATCAAGATACACATAGGCAGACTTGGGCTTTAATGACAATAAAAGATGCAAGACTAGTTAATTATATTGTATTCCTTTGTTTGTTAAGACATTGTAACACTTTTAATCAATAAAACGAAACTTCAATTACCATGGATTTGAAACAACTAATTCTGTTACAACACTCCCCGATGTTTCCGCCACGTTTTGTATGTTCTACGTGGTCGGGGTGTGACAGAAAAGATGGTATCAGAGCCAATGGTTATAGGGAATTAGGTTATTAATAATGCTTTGACCTAGTCTATAACCTTCTTAGGACCCTAACGCGAGTTTACTTGCGTTTAGTCATAAAACAATACCGTCACCTATCCTTAGGCGACGACCACAACAAGAACATAAATTTCAAAACCGCTTTGAAAACTAATCATCTGTTCTAGGATGATTTATTACTAGGTTTTGAACCCTCTATTGTAAGGTTTTGAACCCTCTGTTATATGGTTTTGAACCCCTTTGAATTTTCAAAATCTCGTCAAGGTTTTGGGTTTTAAATAATGTGAACACGTGCAAACTGGAAGGGTGAATGCCTGTATTCTGGGTTTTCTGTCTAGGCAAGCACTTCGTATACATCTCATCAGACGCGAGACCAGTTGTGCTTACCTGGGAATTCTTGGGATGAGTGTTCACTTATAGGCGAGCATGTCTTCGCGATACATTATTTTTGACCCATTTACTTTGATTAGTCACTGTGTGTCGTTTGTTGCTTGGTAGTAACAAACAAATGAACACTATCCTTGCTTTCATCAGATTTGTTTCATCTCATTCTTTTCGTCTAATTCTCTCACTCGTTTCTTTTCATGTTTCCTCTTTTAGAATGCCTCCTCGACGCGAAAGCCAGATAGCGACTGCCGAACTGGCAGAAATCATTGCGCAGCAAATGGCTGCTCAATTCCCAAACCTCTTTGCTCAATGGAATCAAGCCAACAACAACAACAATGGTCCATGCAATTTCAAGAGTTTTAACTCGGCGAAACCACTCAAGTTTAGTGGTTCTGAGGGAGCGACTGGGCTTCTTCAATGGTTCGAGAGCATTGAGAATACTTTCCGCCACGTGCAGTGTCCTGACAATCGCAAGGTCGAGTTTGCTTCGAGTGTGTTCCAGAAGAGAGCCCTTACGTGGTGGAACGGGATTATGAGAGATCGTGGTGCAGAAGTTGCTCTAGCACAGACATGGGCTGAACTTAGGGCCCTTATGATGAAGGAATTCTGTCCTCGTCACGAGATCAGGGCTTTGGAAAGGGAATTCGATAATCTTGAGCAATATAGCGGTGAGCATCGAGCTTACACGGACCGTTATGAGGAGTTAAGTCTGTTATGCCCAAACACGGTCACGCCTTTGGATAAGGCAATCGAAAAGTACATTGATGGCCTCCCTGACTCAATACAAGACATTTTGACTGGTAGCAACCCTACTACAGTTAGACAGGCCATTGAGCTATCTACAACCTTGACTGAATCAAAGATCAGGAAAGGTAAACTTTTCCGAAAAGGTGACAAGAAACCGGTCGAGGAATCGAAACCAATAGAGGAATCAAAGATCATGGATGAACAGACTGGATCCCCCAAGAGGTCAAAGAAGCGAAAAGCTTCTCAGAACTACGCTGTGGTCGCTCACAATGATCAAGCCGTCCCCAACCAACCAGCTCAAACCCCTGCCAGGAAACCCTACAACGGAACTGCACCCTTGTGCAACCAATATGGCCTACATCATCATGCTGGTGTGAAGTGCCGCACATGCCAAGTTTGCGGACTTATAGGTCATACAGCTAGGGTTTGCCCAACCGCAGCTGCACCAAATCAAGCTGGCAACAATCCTGCTCAAGCTCGTTTTCCACCGGGATCTTGCTACAACTGTGGCGAGATGGGCCATTTTCGTAGGAATTGCCCAAGGCTTGCAAATGCAAATCCAGCACAGAGATGAGCATCTGACCGACTAGAAGACAACACCGTTTAGAAATAATCATGTCTTATGTATTATTTTCTTTTGTTGTTAAGGTCCATGAAACAGTTGTTATCATTGTTTATAAATAAATCTTTTAGTTACATTTCAATGTATTTATGAGGTTGTATGCATAAACAACATATCCCCTACAATACCGACAATCAAGGAACCGCATTCCTTGAAGAACAGACTACTTCCAAATTTCTTCCATTGTATGATCTCTTGCGTTTTCCACGAAAATCCTAAGTACCCGTTTCTTCCAAGAGAAACGAAGTACGAGGTGCCAAGTTAATAGCAATCAATAACAAGATAATAAAAATTAAACAACTATGTGATTATGTGCTTATGAACATTACAAGACAAACTGTGCGGACTGTGCAAGGAATTACGTAATTATGGATGCATACATAATTATGGAATTTAGTGCACAGAAACCACAGCGAGCTTTGTCATGTACCTAGAAGTTAACCCTATTCATTTCCAATTCTGATGAAGTATCCGTTGAGGAAAAATGAACTAGCTATTCATTTTTCACTTCTGAAGAATATCCGTTGAGGAAATGAATATCCGTTTATCCTTCATGTCCAATTCTGAAGAATACCCGTTGAGGAAAATGACTCCGTTTGTTCATTTTTGTTCTGAAGAGTATCCGTCAAGGGAAATGAATATCCGTTTATTTAATCATTCATTTTCGAACCTGAGGAAACAACCGTTGAAAATGACTCCGTTAGTTCATTTTCGTTTCTGAAGATTATCCGTTGAGGAAATGAATATCCGTTGCTTAATCTTTCATTTCCGTTTCTGAGGAAGCAACCGTTGAAAATGACTCCGTTTGTTCATTTTCGTTTCTGAAGATTTGTCCGTTGAGGAAATGAATATCCGTTTGACTATCCTTTTTCATTTCCGAACCTGAGGAAACAACCGTTGAAAATGACTCCGTTAGTTCATTTTCGTTTCTGAAGATTATCCGTTGAGGAAATGAATATCCGTTGCTTAATCCTTCATTTCCGAACCTGAGGAAACAACCGTTGAAAATGACTCCGTTAGTTCATTTTCGTTTCTGAAGATTATCCGTTGAGGAAATGAATATCCGTTGCTTAATCCTTCATTTCCGAATCTGAGGAAACAACCGTTGAAAATGACTCCGTTTGTTCATTTTCGTTTCTGAAGATTTGTCCGTTGAGGAAATGAATATCCGTTGCTTAATCCTTCATTTCCGAATCTGAGGAAACAACCGTTTGAAAATGACTCCGTTTGTTCATTTTCGTTTCTGAAGATTTGTCCGTTGAGGAAATGAATATCCGTTTGACTATCCTTTTTCATTTCCGTTTCTGAGGAAGCACCCGTTGAAAATGACGCTGTAAGTGCATTTTACGTTTCTGAAGAATGTCCGTTAAGGAAATGACAGGATTATGCTTTACATATCTCTGGTGGTTATCTGACACAAAGTCACAAATAGACTCCTACGAATTAATTTCGGGACGAAATTTCCTAAAGTAGGGGAGACTGTGACACCTGTATCACTGCGACCAGCAAACAAATACCAAATCAATGAAATATCATATTTCATACTTGGGATTTGTAAAAATATGTGTATCGTTTACACATATCAATTCTTGTTCGATTTCAAACTCTATATCGCTTTCTGGAAGGTTATACGCGCACTGATGCGTAAATATAACCAGTTTAATGCAACGAACACTCCGGAATAGTGAAATAGGCTTAACATACCTTAAATAACCTTTACTTAACTTAGAAATAAGTTTTGAAGGCTTTGGTATGGCAAAAACAAGTTAAATCGCTTACAGGGACTAAAGTTGACAAACTGCGAAAGTATGCCAATTTGAACTGTAACAGACATTCCGGAACATGACCATAAGTTAAAAAAACCTTAAATATCCTTTTCATAGCTTAGAAATAGGCTTTGAGGGGTTCGGTGTGCTAAAATAAACTTTTGGGTCATTCAGGGACTAAAAGTGTCAAAAAGTGCACAAGTTTGCACTTTTGCGCATAACTTACGTTCTGAATACATCCGGACATCCAAAAATTTATGTAAGCATGACTATATTATGCTTTAGTGTTTGGCTTAAGAAAAATCCATTCGTTGCGTCATTTGGATCGTTTTTCGCGCTTGTGCGCATTCCGTCGTAATTAAGCGAACATCGCGTTCGTACGACCAAACGAACCAACATCCGACATATTTTTGAACATGTTTCATGTCCACAATGTTTAGGCATCATTTTAGGGCCTTAAAGTTGTCTTTACGGGCCTTAGAATTGTCGAAAATGGCTTAAAACACCAACAGGGACTGAAACTGTAATTTCTGGAACTTGTTTCTGATATGTGCAGGCCAGGCGGCCCGCCTCAGTTTCTTAACATCCTCACGCGGCCCGCGTGGCCCCTTCTGACCAGATTAAATGTTTCTAACAGCAGATCCAGCTGTTTAATCCACACCCACACACTCACACATGCTTAGTCAGCTGATAAGAACCATTTTTAGTCACCACAACTTGCCAACACATGTACGGGTAGGATTCGAGCACGGTTTCCATGAAACGATCTTAACGGTTACCCGAATACTATAAATACCCCACCCCACAACTTCAAAAACCACTAGAATTTTGATCTTAGAAACTCTAAGTTGAAACCATTGTTTCATACCTGAGATTCTCAGATCGAGATTAGCATTCGGGGACCCTTCGTAAGTATTCTTTCGTTCTTTTCTTTCTTTTATTGCTTTTCGAGTCCGAAAGTCAAACTTTGTTTGACTTTCAGCGTTGACCAGTTATGGTCAATGCGAAGTTCGTTTGAACTTCGCAACGTGATTGTAATCACGATGGTTATAGTCCCTTGGGACTATGCCTACTGATTACCACGTTGTCTAGGGTCGTAGGGTAAGCGATCTAATAAATCGCTTATACCTTCGAACCCAACCCAGTTTGGTCGATTATTAGGATCCGATCAAATACATTAGGTGACCATAGTATATAGGGAATAACCTTCCGAGGTTATACCTTATGGTCACATCGTTTAAGTAGTTGTATGATAGGTAGTTTATATGCCTTAGGTAAATTACCAGAATACCCTTTTCATGTATAATTGGTAATTTAGCATATGTAACCTAAACTTTTGTCACGTAACTGATTATGTAACATGTTTAGGCATATAATACTTGTCATAGGACTAGTTAGGCGGTCCGAACGCGTTTCACGCGAACGACGCGTTAAAGTAGCATAAGCTTCCTAAACGGGTCGTAATGGGTCGAAAGCAATTATGTTAGGTTTCATTTAGTATGTAGGCTTTGTTAAACCATATTACACGAGTCTCTATACTCGTTTGGTTTACGAACCCTCATTCTATCCAATCATCCGATTTAGGTCCGGTTATTAACATAGTTACCTATATTAGGTGCCGTTTGATATCCGCGATCTCTAGCATTGTTTGGTTGTTACTCAAGGACTACTAAGCAATCTCAAGTGAGTACATAGACCCCTCTTTTACTGTTTTCCAAACATTTTGGGGTGGAACACATGTGCCTACTTGTTACTTTCATGCTTTACATGTTTTCACATTATATACCTGCTATGTTCGTTAGTACGTTATAGTACATGATTTCATTACATTTCATGCTATGTATGCCCATTGTGTGTGTACTTAGTACATCGTTTTACATTATATGCTATGTATGCCCATTGTGTGTGCATACTTAGTACATCGTTCTACATTACATTTCATACTATGTATGTCCATTGTGTGCATACTTAGTACATTGTTTTACATTGCCTTTCTGTTGCATATGCTCATCCAGCATATGAACACATTATACTACATTTTGAACCGTTGTAATCATTTGACTATGTGAACCGTTGTAAACATTGGACTATGTGAACCGTTGAAAACATTTGACTATGTGAACCGTTGTAAACATATGACTATGTGAACCGTTTGTATCTGTTAACCGTTTGTATCTGTGAACCGTTTGTATCTGTGAACCGTTAGAATCTGTGAACCGTTTGTATCTATGAACCGTGTGAACCGTATTTGACCATACATAAACATTTCTACAATTGTTAAACATTACTTTGGTGGTTTGGTTTGATTAAGTGATTAAGTAACGATGCGTGTGTAATATGATACAAGCATGGTGGATACGCTGCTGGTACTTCCTATATATAAGTGTTTGTATGGTATTACATGTCGTAGCGTTATTTGAATCATTTCAGTTTGAGACATATAACATTTTATACAAAAATCATACTTTTCACAAAACATTGATTTACAAACAACTTATCTTATACAAACACATTTTTACATGGTTATTCATTTAACCTGACATTTATCTATACATATCATCTGATCTTATCGTTTTTCAAATGATTTACAAGACAGATCAAATTACAAGGTTCATGACTAAACAATTTCTCAAACATAAGTCATGAAACCTATTTTCACAAAACCTATGTATCTCACAGGCATTTTTATGCTGACGTACCTATTTTCACATGTGTTTTCAAGAGATGATGCATAAGATGATCAAGATACACATAGGCAGACTTGGGCTTTAGTGACAATAAAAGATGCAAGACTAGTTAATTATATTGTATTCCTTTGTTTGTTAAGACATTGTAACACTTTTAATCAATAAAACAAAACTTCAATTACCATGGATTTGAAACAATTAATTCTGTTACAACACTCCCCGATGTTTCCGCCACGTTTTGTATGTTCTACGTGGTCGGGGTGTGACACTGGGCATCTCGAATTTGAGCGGGAAGGTTGGATTGGATGGTAAGCTGTAAAGCACGTACACGCTTAGGTAAAGTATCCTTTCGACTGAGGGCGTCAGCCACAACATTGGCTTTGCCCGGGTGATACTTGATAGCGCATTCGTAATCATTCAAGAGTTCGACCCATCGGCGTTGTCGCATGTTTAACTCCTTTTGCTTGAAGATATGCTCAAGACTCCTGTGATCGGTGTAAATGGTGCACTTGGTACCGTACAGGTAATGTCTCCATATCTTAAGCGCGAAAACAACTGCTCCCAGCTCCAGATCGTGAGTAGTGTAATTCCTTTCGTGAACTTTAAGTTGGCGCAATGCGTAGGCAATGACCTTGTCACGTTGCATCAATACGTAACCAAGTCCTTGGATGGATGCGTCGCAATAAACCACGATATCATCGGTGCCTTCGGGCAATGAGAGGATAGGCGCGCTACAAAGTCTATCCTTTAGGTGTTGAAATGCGGACTCCTGTGCATCACCCCAACGATAGATGACACCCTTCTGAGTCAGCAAAGTGAGAGGTTGCGCAATCTTGGAGAAATCTTTTATAAACCTTCTGTAATATCCGGCCAAACCCAAGAATTGGCGGATCTCTGTTGGTGTGCGGGGTGCAGGCCAGTTCTTGATCGATTCAACCTTAGATGGATCCACGTGAATTCCATCCTTGTTTACCACATGGCCTAGAAAGTGGACTTCGCGAAGCCAGAAGTCACATTTCGAA
Organism: Helianthus tuberosus; assembly: GCA_030545235.1. Classification (NCBI taxonomy): domain Eukaryota; kingdom Viridiplantae; phylum Streptophyta; class Magnoliopsida; order Asterales; family Asteraceae; genus Helianthus; species Helianthus tuberosus. The sequence continues at coordinate 105,063 of JARYGA010060318.1, read as the reverse complement.
AACTTGGCATACAACTGCTCTTTTCGAAGAAGTTCCAGCATAAGTCGTAGATGCTGCTTGTGTTCCTCCTGACTCTTAGAATAGATCAGGATATCGTCGATGAACACAATAACGAACTTATCCAGGTAAGGCTTGCACACTCGGTTCATGAGATCCATGAAGACCGCTGGTGCATTCGTCAGCCCGAATGGCATAACCAGAAACTCGTAATGGCCGTAACGAGTTCTGAATGCTGTTTTGGAGACGTCCTCATCTTGGACTCTCAGCTGATGGTATCCCGATCTCAAATCAATCTTAGAGTAATAGCTTGACCCTTGCAACTGGTCGAACAAGTCGTCAATACGTGGAAGAGGATAACGATTCTTCACAGTCACCTTGTTGAGCTCGCGGTAGTCAATACACATTCTGAAAGTACCATCCTTCTTCTTTACGAACAAGACTGGAGCTCCCCAGGGCGAAGAGCTAGGACGTATAAAACCCTTTTCCAAGAGTTCTTGTAGTTGTGTGGACAGTTCTTCGAGTTCTGATGGGGCTAGACGATATGGTGCTCGAGCTACTGGCGCTGCTCCAGGAGCTAGCTCGATTTGAAACTCAACTTGGCGATGAGGCGGAAGACCAGGTAATTTCTCAGGAAATACCTCGGGAAAATCGCGCACAATAGGGATGTCTTCAATTCTCTTCTCTTCCGTGGATGTGTCAGTAACGAGTGCTAGAATGGCAGTGTGCCCCTTTCGCAAACACTTCTGGGCCTTAAGGAAAGAGATGATGCCTTCGACAGCACCACTCTTGTCGCCGCGAATCATGTGAGGTTCTTCACCAGAACGAGGAATGCGGACGATTTTCTCCTTGTAAACAATCTCCGCTTGATGATGAGATAGCCAATCCATCCCAATAACGACGTCGAAACTACCAAGGGTGATAGGAACAAGATCGATAGGGAAAGTCTGACCAGCTAAGACGAGGTTACAACCTTTAACTACGTGTGTGGCTTCAAGACTTTTACCGTTAGCTAGTTCTACCGTATGTTTGGTGTTCAGGAGTGTTGGAGTGCGCTTAAGCATTTGGCTAACTTTTACGGACACATAACTAGTATCGGCACCCGAATCAAATAAAACAGTAACAAAGAAATCATCCAGAGGAAACTTACCCATCACAACGTTGGGATTGTTCCTCGCGTCGCCCCCATGGTTTCAGGGAGTGATCACCAAGGATCAAGAGTCGAGCCTTCCAAACTCTCTATGCTAGAGGGTGTTCGTTTCAGCGTCTTTGCATGGAGAAGCGAGAACGAAATGTCACTGTGGTAAGAGAATGACGGTTTGGTCTAAGCAAATGGTAGAAATTAGACATAACATAAATCAACAATCATGTGTAGGTACAAAAGCTAGTGTAAAGATTCCGCGTATTTAAGAAGATGGTCATGGAATAATACGATTTCTCATAGTGTAAGGTGGATCAGGTAAGCTTATAGATTATCGTGTTCGCCTGTAGGTTGAGTGATCCATATTACCGCTCTCGAACGTTCTGAAGACTATCTCATCAGTAAGGGCATCCATTCGCTAGGTTGGGTTTACGAAGGGGTAAATCAAGTAGAGTAAGCATTAACCACCCAACAAGGTAATGGGGGGGGGGTAAGTCTTGTGATCGGTGGAAATTATGGTATGGTTGTTAGCGTTTCGTTATACTGGTTTCCAATCAAAGAAACAGGGGATTGGTGAGGTTCATGCGAAGAATCGAGTGAAAACAGGGGTCCACCAACGACAGAAGAATTCAACCAAGTAATCTGTTGCTTAGAAGCAATTCTAGTAGTGAGGTGTGGCGGCACGACACACAAAAGGGAAGTTCGTTGCATCACGATCACGAAAGTATGTCACTTGTCCAAAGCAGAGTTTGGTTGGTAGGGTTGCGAGTTGCAAAGCGACGAACGCGCACAACTGTGGCTGCTTCGTTTCTGACCAGTGGAGATGATGAGGTCCGTCAACAGGGATGCGTGGGTATAGTTTTCCAAAACCCGAGTTCGTTTGAGCCAGATCTGGTCTTCGTGAATGTTGACGTACAAGCCGAATGTACGGAGGGTCAGATGGTGACGTCATGTCGAGCTAAGCGTGTAAATAGATAGAATGCATAAACAGTTGTCGTAGCGTCTTCGCGATACATTAATATGACCCGCTTACTTTGATTAGTCACCGTCTCATTTGTTTGCCTTAGGTAACAAACAAATGATTCCAATTTTTTATGCGTTGTCATTCTGTTTTGATTATCCGATAACATTTCACTTGTTTCCTCCTATGTCTTCCATTTCCTTTAGGATGTCTCCTCATCGCCGCTACACTCAGATGTACGAGCAGGCTACCAAATTTGCCCAACGAATAGGCTTAGTAATCCAGAAGACTGCTGAATTGGCTGTCACCATGTCTCGCCTCAAGGATGAAGCCGCCCAAGAAACACTAAAGGGAACAGAAGCCAAGCCTCCACGAAAATCAAAGAACCGTAAAGCTTCAAAGAATCCCGCAGCGGTTGCACCAAATCAAGCAGAACCTGGCCAGGTGGCAGCACCACCAGCCAAGAAGCCGTACAAGGGAACTGCTCCATGGTGTAATCAAACCGTCATCATCCGAATCACATACCCTGTTTCAAATGTACCCACTGTGGACGATTGGGACATTTGGTTAACGTGTGCCGCTTTGCTACCCAAAATAAAGCTGTTGCAAATCCTGCTGCTTCTCAACCTCCTGCAAGGAAACCTTATGACAGTACTGCGCTGATATGCAACAAATGTAATGCACCTCACCGAGCTTACCTACAGTGTCGTCTGTGTGCATCATGTGGGCGACTCGGTCACCTGGCAAATGTTAGTCGATTCAATCCAAGCCAAGGTGGTCCAAACCAACCCCAAGTAAACCCTGCTCAAGCTCGTTTACCGTCTGGTACTTGGTACAACTACGGCGAGACGGGTTATTTCAGGAACCAATACCCAAGGTTTGTCAAGGCAAATCTGACCCACGGATAAGCATTTGGCTGATTAGAAGATGCTGCTGCTTTGAATAGTTTGTATCTGTTGCTTTTGTTTCTTTTGTTTTTCTTGAACTCTAGAACAATCTGTTTGGTTTATAAATAAATGGTTGTTCACAATTCTGATGTACAAGTGTAGTTACATGTGTGTATGGCATTCCCCTATGATACCTACATCAAGGAACTATGTTCTTTACAAACTACTCTTGTGATTCTCCCTTTCAAGTGATCGCTCATGATTTCCTCGAAAATTTTAAGTACTCGTTTCATTCTAAGAAACAAAGTACAGAATATAAGTGACAATTTTAGACGATTACTCAAAATGTCATTTTAAATCCTTGGTTAGATAACTAAGGGTATTTTTCGATCTCATACCCATGTCATTACATTCTGGTTTTCATAACAACATACATAATATATGCTTTTCAAAACAACCTTCATGATTTCAAAATATTTCATATAGTTTGAAAACAATTTTAACACAGTTTATTTACTTAATGTATCAAATGCATGATTTCAAAAGCATTATCCATGTTTTCAAAAACCTTATACATAATTTAAAAATTCATCTCGAATGATTTTAAAACATTTTATGTCACACCCCCAAAATCCACCATGCGGGGTATCACCGCTAGGAGGCGTGACGTGACCAGGATCGAGCCACCAATCATATTGAACATCGTAATTAAGTAAATAAGACCAACCACAATACGATTGGTGACCAAAGCTAGTTAACCAAGTTTTAATTTAGACAGCGGAAGCATAAACGTAAAGTTCAAAACATAAGTTCGCAGTTCATAAGTTTAAAGTCCAACACTTAGGTTTAATAAGTTCATGATGTTTTAAATATTAAACACTGGACATAACCGTCCGTACACCACAACGACTCCTTCCTCGTGCAAGCTCCAAGTGTTTAGCGACCTGTAAGGCATGTAACAACTAGTCAACAACAAAGTTGAGTGAGTTCACGTTTGGTTGTTTAGTTTTATGTTGTTTCTGAAAAACGTGGTTTGACTTTCGTTGGCTTATTTGCCGTGGGGGTTACCCCGTAGTTAAAAGTATGTATATCCATATCCTTTTTCTTTACCCAATCCATAACCATGATCAGTGGGGGTTTTCCCCGTTTGAACTACTAGACGGTATGATATCGACTGCTACGCAAATAAGTTGTGCCCTATATCAGTGTCTATCATCACTGACAATCTGCCATAGTCCATTAGTACACGCCCGTCCGACTGGCACGGTGTGAGGTTTGTTAAACCTAATAGCGCTATTAACTAATGACCCGCTCGCCATTGGCCTCGGCGATTAAGTCGATATAATTTGAGGGACTTCATGATAGAGTTTTGTCTAGCTAGTTTTAAGGTTGTTGTCCTACCCAAGGAGGACGAACGTACGTATTCTGCACCAGGAGAATTCGTAGGATTAATAATGGCATCCTGCCTATGGAGGATGGCCGTACATATCCTACCCAAGGAGAATATGTAGATCCCGTTTTAATTTCTTTAACCCATTCCCAACCACCGGGAATCCCATGCCTTAGAAAGTGTGAACTCACCTCGGTTTGCTCGGTTAGATTCTCAATATAGCTAACAGTCAAGGTCGGTCAATCACGTCCTAGTATGATTTACCAGTTAGTCATTTAGTGGCTTTCAAATAGAACACAAAGTTCCTACACGTATCTATCACACAACATGCATCACTGTAACGGTTTATGCCCATCTAAGTTTCCCGTCCATTCCCCACTCAAAATCAAACATACGATAATGCACATAACATATATAACATGTTAAATCATTCACAGATAGCATACTCGACATTTAGACACGCAAGTCACAACTTATGCCAATTCAGCATTAATACTCAAAACCGGCTGTTTTCGGACATTTAAATAAAATAGTTAGATTATTCCAAAAATTCCCAAATTTTTATAGAATGTCAAAAACATTCCATATTTTATTGTGTAAAAATATCGGGGTCCGGTTCATTATCCACATTTTATAAAAATTCATATTCGGGACTGAACTCAGACTTATGTATTTCTGACCATAGTCCACGAAACAATTTATTAAAAATTCATCGTAAGTCCGATTTATGAAATTCCAGTGGGGTAATTACAAATACATAGGTTGTTATCTACTGTACAAATTTCAGGGTCCGATTCATCACAAAACTCAGGTTATGACTGAAAGTACGACACCCATTTATTGCTGTCAAAATTCAGCTTAAGTTGCTGTTACAAATTAACACTTTAAAAATAGTAAACGGAGTCCAAAAATTACGATTCCAGTGCCATTAGAACCGTATTTCATAATAACATATTTTAGATTCAAAATATCGGTTTTTCGTTGAGTTTAAGACCTGTTTACAGCCAACTGAAGTTGGCTGTAAAGTATGGACAGATTTCTGTTTTTAGTGTTTAACCTTCTAAATCGCGTTCGATCGATTCCGTTAACAAGTTAATTAATCACAACAACATTAAACATCAATATTAATCAGTAAAACATCAGATAATCAACCAATAATCATAATCACACAAGATCTACATGATTTACACTAATATTCATCCATTAACCACCTTGTTCATCACTTTAGTAAACTTTTAGACTTTGATCTTATATGTTCATAATTTTTAACCGACGAAACTCTTATTAACCACTCTAGACAAGATCAAGAAGAGGTTTAGAGTCACTTACTACTAGCTCGAGGCTAGGGGAGAAACTAGTCGAAGATTGGGTGGATAAAAGCAATGGGAAGAGGTCCTTCGCTTTCCGAATGCACCAAGCCTCCTCGTATGTGATCCTTAGCACTTGTATACCCTTGGAATGGTTTGATCAAAATCGAAAGGTGGTGTGGTGAAGATGGTTGTGTTCGGCCGAAGCCTATGGCAAGGGGAGAGAAGGAGTGATTTTTGTTGTGTGGGTTATGAAGTGATTAGTGGACTTGTATTGTTACTTATAGACAATTCCTTCAAGATTACCCAAAGGTCATTGTGTCACCTTGATATTAGACAAGTAGGATTATTTTAATCATCAAAGGACAAATGGTGTCACCATATGGTGACCGATTTCGTTGGGGGGGGGGGGTCTCATGGTTGGTTTCTAACTAAATGGTTAGACATTAGTTGTTAAGTAGGAGGTTAATTGAGTTACTAGCATGTAGTAAGTTGTAACGGGTGTTAGGGTATTCAGGGACCCTAACTGGCTCAGAAAAAGAAAAACTATGTTAATGACAATATTTTTATGTTCCGGGTATAGTCCGGTTGTTCGGTTGAATACTGATTCGTTAAAGTGCCAAATTAATTCGTAACGCGTCCTATTTATATATTTTGTAACGTTTTTACTTTCCAACACTCAGGAAAATATAACGGACTATTTAGTGACCTATCTGTACACTATTAGTATATTAACAAATACGCGTAAGCATAACACAGATATCAGAAAGCAGTTAAGTAATTCCACACAGTCGTCAAGCACATTTATTATTATTAATAAACTGTACGGTTACATGTAAATTCGAGGGTTGTCACATTTTATAAACATATTTACCTAATACATCTACCGTATGATTTCAAAAGTATTACGTAAGGTTTCAAAAACATTAAACACATTTCTAAAAGAACCCCATGCATAGTTTTTGAAAACATTCTGCTCATATAATTGATTACTACACAACCTCTAAATTCGGCCTCATATGTCGCCTTGGCATATCTAGGATCTCAACTTCATGAGCATTTTATCTCATGTTTTGACTTAAGCACGTCCGGTGCAAGGTTTCGAAACATCTTCCAATTCCAAAACCCATATAGGATCTTCTTATCTCCACAATTAGATCCCTGTGGACGATTATCGCTCAAATCGGAGTCTTTAATTGAATTCTTTGTATGCTTTAATACGTACATTACAATTCAATAAGGACAAAGCCGAATTCCTATTAAGATCTTTCTATCTTCATAGTTAGATTCTTGATAATGTTTAAAGTGCCAAATGAAATCCACGGATTGGATTCCTGGTGTGCTTTAAATACTCGTGTTCAAGTTAACAAAACAAATTAACAAAATGATAACATATTTAAGATCAAGTTAAACATTTTTGTGATTATGTGTTTTCTTTTATGTTTTTGTGTGATCCGAATTTTCGTTATCCAAATCCTCGTAGAATCTTCCATATCTTCATATGAGAGATTCATGGTAGGATATCCAAAGGTACTACCTTAAATCCTTAATGAGCTTCTACGTAATAGATAAGACCCTTGGATTATATAGTACCATTCCATAATTCAAAAGAGACCCCTTGGGTGGTCTAGTTAAAAAGATTGATTCAAAAATCTGGTTAAGAATAGCATGTGATGATATAGCTGAAAAGACTCCTTGGTGGTCTATTTAAAGATATCATTTATTGATTTAATTCAAAGGATCCTATGGTGGTCTAGTCACACTCATCACAGGTTTGTTCATTTGGTTTTTCCCTACACATTATAAAATGCACTGTGCGGATAGACAAGGAATTACGTAATTATGGATGCATACATAATTATGAAATTCAGTGCACATAAACCACAGTAAGATTTGTCATGTGTAAGAAACGATAGTGGCAACAATAACAAAACGTGAACAATGTAATGGAGGTACGGTGGACGCACCAATGGAGCTTCATATACTTGTATATAAGTGTCCCTCTTACATTGCAAGCATGATGTTATTTAAAGTTACTAGGATATTATGCCATTTGTGGAAGGAAAGTTGCATGTGAGATATCTGGGGGTGCCCCTAATTTCGTCTAGGCTCGGGTATAATGATTGTCGTGTGCTTGTGGAAAGATTAGAGAAACGTATTATGCACTGGAGGAACAAATTATTATCTTTTGCTGGAAGGCTACAACTTATTATTTCAGTTCTCTCTTCTATGCATATATATTAGTCTTCTGTTTTTATCTTGCCGACTCGTGTGATTCAGGAGCTAGAAGCTAGAATGCGAAATTTCTTATGGTCTCAAGATCTTTCGTTTAATAAAGGTAAATCTAAAATGTCTTGGAAGACTGTCTGTACGCCTAAATATGAAGGGGGTTTGGGTATTAGACGTATTGGGGATATGAATAAAGCCCTGATGACGTCTCACATTTGGAGTATCGTTTCTAAGCGAGACTCCTTGTGGGTTGAGAGGGTTCATTCTTATCGTTTAAAAGGCAACAATTTTTGGGTTTGCAAAACGCCTTCAAACTGTTGTTGGTCTTGGAGAAAACTGATTCAGATGCGGCCTCTTATTAAAAATCACATATGGTCCGAGATAGGTAATGGCACTAATACTTCAGTCTGGAACGACTATTGGTGTGAGTTGGGGCCTCTTGGCGACTTTTTGTCGCCCAGAACTATTTCAGATGCAGACTTTTTCCAGTTCTCATTCAACTGGACCAAGTTCATTTAGATCCGATTAAATCTGATAGATTATTATGGAGGGATGGTGGTGACCTTAACGAGTTTTCATCGTCCGGTGTATGGCATTCGGTTCGGCATAGAGAGCCGGAAGTCGACTGGTGCAGTATTGTTTGGTTCGCTCAATGTATCCCTAGGCATGCACTTATGATGTGGTTGGTTATGAAAGGTAAGTTACTTACTCAAGACAAAATTCTGCAATGGGATCTTTCACGGAGGAAAAACATGAATATGATGTGCTGTTTATTATGTTATGAGAATTTTGATTCTCACGCTCACTTGTTCTTTGAGTGTAAATACTCCTCTCAAGTTTGGCTTAGGGTTCGACAAAGGGTGGGGATGAGTTCTGTTTGTCCGAAATGGGTGGATATTGTCGACTGGCTTTGTGTTCGAGCTCGTTCAAAGAAAGCCGATATTTATGTTGCTAAACTTCTTGTTGCGGCTGCCACTTATCTTATTTGGCAAGAGAGGAATGCCAGGTTATTCAAAAATCAGTTGAGACCTCCTGAAACGGTCAGTGAAATTATCCTGAAAACAGTGAGATACAAGCTAATGGGAGCGAAGCTAAAGGATACCGATAGGGTGCGTAAGCTTCTTGGTGAATGGGAGATCCATAGGAAAGAAATTGAAGATGATGGCGGCTGATTAGTTTAGTCTTTTTGGCTTCCATTGTTTCTAGATCCTTGTCTAGTTTTTACGTTGGTTGTTTCTTTTTGTGGTTCTTTTGGTTTACTTTCATGGGGCATGTCTCATGATTGAACTAGTGTAGATTCTCTACACTACTTGTTTTTTTATGGTTGTGAATACATAGAATCACCGGGGTAACCCTTTACCCAAAAAAAAACCTAAATTTTTACATCTAAACTGATTAGATAACATTATTAGACATGTTAAGGCATATAATACTTATCATAGGACTAGTTAGGCGGTCCGAACGTGTTTTACGCGAACGACGTATTAAAGTAGCGTAAGCTACCTAAACGGGTCGTAATGGGTCGTAAGCACTTAGGATAGGTTTCGTTGTAGAATGTAGGCTTTGTTAAACCATATTACATGAGTTCCTATACTCATTTGGTTTACGAAACCTCATTCTATCCGATCTTCCGATTTAGGTCAGGTTTATTAACATAGTTACCTATATTAGGTGCCGTTTGATTCCGTGATCCCTCTAGCTTTGCTGGGTTGTTATTCAAGACTTCTAAGCATTCTCAAGTGAGTACATAGTCCCCTCTTTTACGTTTCAAATGTTTTGGGGTGATACACATGTGCCTACTTGTTACTTTCGTGCTTTTCATGTTTTTATATCATATGCTTGCTATGTTCATTAGTACACATATAGTAGATGATTTCTTCCATGTTTTTGCTCTGTATGTTTTATTAACAAGCTAGCACATTGATTTCCTATATTACATTTTTGTTGCATATGTTCATCCAGCATATGGACACATTGTTTTACATTAAACATTTACTTTATATGTTCATTTAGCATATTGAAGTACATTATTTTCATATAACATGCTTACATTTGGTATGACATTTGGTTTGTTTAATGGGTCATAAATACATTAATTAACACCGATCATGCCGTTCGTTAGTAGGAAGTGGTACTATAGGAATTGACAACTCCCGTTCCTGAAATCCTAGGTTTGTTTGGGTGGAAGGAATGACCGAATTCGATATACAGAATTTAGATAAACCTTTAATTTCGTTTAAGGGTTTGTCGCCACAGTCGCAAGGCTTGAATGTAGGCGTTTAACAATACCGCATAGATGTTTGTATCAGTAAAGCATGCATTAATTTTACAAAACATAACTTTTGATTTATTCAAAATACATTGTTTTGTGCATATGGTTAGAATAGATATTTTTATTTATTTTACCATACATAACATTTGATTATACATGAACATTTTTACATTGGTGGTTTGTTTGGTAAGTGATTTAAGTAACGAGGCGTGTGTAATATGATAAAAGCATGGTGGATACGCCGCTGGTACTTCCTATATATAAGTGCTTTTATGATATTACATATCATAGCGTTATTTAAACCATTTCAAGTTAGACACATTACATTTTACACATATATCATATTTTCATGAAACATTGTTTTACAAACAACATATTTTGTACAAACTCATTTTACTTGGTTATTTATTTATCTATGCATCTTTCTTTTATATCATATGATTTCTTATCACTTTTTGTATGATTTATAAAAGAAAACATTTTAAAAGGTTCATGACTACTTTTGTTAAACATTCTTTTAAACTTATAAGTCATGAATCCTATTTTAATAAAACCTATGTATCTCACAGGCATTTTTATGCTGACGTACCTATTTTCACATGTGTTTTCAGGAGCTGATGCATAGGATTGATCAAGATACACTTAGGCGGACTTGGGCCTTAGTGAAAATAAAAGATGCAAGACTAGTTAATTATGTTATGTTTTCTTGTTTTTAAGACATTGTAACCTCTTTTAATTCAATAAAACAAAACTTCAATTTCCATGTGTTATGAAACAATGATTCTGTTACAACACTCCCTGACGATTTCGCCGTGATTTGTTGTTTTACGCGGTCGGGGTGTGACATATACCCTATCAACTTGCGCCATCAGAGATGCAAGAGCTATCCACGCAGCTTCAAGAGTTATTGGACAAGGGATTCATAAGGCCGAGCTTCTCGCCTTGGGGAGCACCAGTGTTGTTCGTTAAGAAGAAGGATGGTAGCTTTCGAATGTGCATCGACTACCGAGAGCTGAACAAGCTATCCATCAAGAATCGGTATCCCTTGCTGAGGATTGATGATTTATTCGACCAACTGCAAGGATCAAGCTACTACTCCAAGATTGATCTTCGATCGGGTTATCATCAGTTGCGGATTCAAGAGGAAAGTATACCGAAGACTGCGTTCAGACTCGTTATGGACACTATGAGTTCCTCGTAATGCCGTTCGGATTGACTAACGAGCCAGCAGTGTTTATGGATTTGATGAATCGTGTGTGCAAGCCATATCTCAATAAATTTGTAATTAAATTTATCGACGATATCCTGATTTATTCACGGACGAAGGAAGAGCATGAGCAACATCTCAGAGCCATTCTAAAGCTACTAAAGAAGGAAAAGCTCTACGCTAAGTTCTCAAAGTGTGAGTTTTGGATACGCGAAGTATAGTTCCTCGGTCATGTGGTAAACGAGAATGGCATTCATGTGGATCCCACAAAGATTGAGGCAATCAAGAACTGGGAAACTCCGAAGACGCCGACTGAGATTCGACAGTTTTTGGGATTAGCGGGCTACTACCACAGGTTTATCGAGAATTTCTCCAAGATAGCTCAACCGTTAACTTCCCTTACACAGAAAGACAAGAAGTATGAATGGGGAGACAAGCAAGAAGAAGCCTTTCAACTACTCAAGAACAAGCTATGCGATGCACCGATACTATCCCTACCCGAAGGCACGGAAGACTTCGTGGTATATTGCGACGCTTCGCGTCAGGGATTGGGTTGCGTGCTCATGCAACGCCAAAATAGCTTATGCCTCACGCCAACTTAAAGTTCATGAGAAGAAGTATACCACTCACAATCTGGAGTTAGGTGCAGTGGTATTTACCTTGAAGATCTGGCGACATTATTTGTATGGTACTCGATGTACTATTTTCACGGATCAAAAGAGCCTGCAACATATATTTGATTAAAAAGAGCTTAATATGCGTCAGCGACGATGGGTTGAGTTGCTGAATGATTATGACTGCGAGATCAAGTATCATCCTGGAAAGACGAATGTGGTAGCAAATGCCTTAAGTCGGAAGGAAAGGGTTAAACCCATAAGAGTTCGAGCTTTAGAAATGATTATTCAAATGGATCTCACTTCGCGCATTTGTAATGCACAACAAGAAGCTCTTAAGAAAGAGAATCTTAAGGCTGAATATCTCCGAGGAATGGAGAAGAAGTTGGTGTCTAACGAGGAAGGAACCTTGTATTTCATGGGACGCATTTGGGTTCTGCTATATGGCGGTATTAGAGAAGTAATTTTTGATGAAGCTCATAAGTCAAGGTACTCGATCCACCCAGGATTAGACAAGATGTACCATGATCTGAAAGATTACTATTGGTGGCCAAAGCTTAAGAGCGACGTTGCCATTTATGTGGGGAAGTGCCTAACCTGTAGGGTTAAGGCCGAGTATCAGAAACCTTCAGGACTTTTGCAACAACCTGAAATACCCATGTGGAAGTGGGAACTGATTTCGATGGACTTCATAACAAAATTACCCAGGACTCCTAAAGGACATGATATGATATGGGTAATAGTGGACCGATTGACAAAGTCTGCACACTTCCTGCCGATTCGAGAGAAAGATAGCACTGGAAAGCTAGCTGAGCTTTACCTCAGGGAGATAGTAGCACGTCATGGAGTGCCTATCTCGATAATATCCGATAGAGATGGACGGTTTGTATCAAGGATTTGGCAATCCTTTCAGGAAGCCTTTGGATCTCAGTTGAATCTGAATACGGCCTTTCACCCGCAGACAGACGGTCAGAGCGAGCGAACTATTCAAACGCTGGAAGACATGCTTCGTGCATGTGTAATGGATTTAGGTGGCAGTTGGGATACTCATCTACCTCTAGTTGAGTTTTCCTACAATAACAGCTACCATACAAGTATTCAACCCGCACCGTTTGAAGCTCTTTATGGCCGTAAATGCCGCTCACCGTTGTGTTGGGCAGATGCTGGAGATAGACAGATGGTTGGCCCCAAACTGGTCCAAGAAACGACTGACAAGATTATACAGATCCGAGAACGCATCAAGGCGGCTCGTGATCGACAAAACAGCTACGCAGATCAGCGACGAAAACCTTTGGAATTCGAAGTAGGAGACATGGTTTTGTTAAAGGTCTCACCTTGGAAAGGTGTAGCATGATTTGGGAAATGTGGCAAGTTAAACCCACGTTACATCGGCCCATTCAAGATTTTGGAAAGGGTTGTTACCATCGCGTACAAGCTAGAATTACCAGAAGAACTACACGGTGTTCACGATACATTTCATGTATCAAACCTGAAGAAAAGCCCAACCCAGGAAACAGTTATCATCCCTACGGATGAAGTGCTTATCGACGACACTCTCTACTTTACTGAAGAACCCATTGAGGTTACAGACTGGAAAGTCAACAAGACTCGGAGGAGCAGTGTTAAGCTTGTCAAGGTTCGCTGGAATTCACGACACGGCCCAGAGTTTACTTGGGAGCGTGAAGATCAAATGAAATCGAAGTATCCACACTTGTTCCCTAACTCCCCTGAAACCGATAACGCTGCTTAAAATTTCGGGACGAAATTTTCTTAACGGGGGGAGAATGTGACAACTGTCAATTTTCCATGTAATTCCGTACATGTTAAACAGTAATTTGTGCCTTAATGAATGTGCTTGATCTGAACTAATGACATGAATGCTTTCTTATTATTGTCATATACATACAAGTGCATCACACATTACATGATTTCATATCATTATTGCATGCAACACATTATGACTCAAATGATGCACGAAACAAAGTTAGCACAGTTATCAGACAAACTAGAAGTACTGACGGGAGTTCAGTACTCAGACAGACATGATGTTAAGACACAGAATGAGCCCGGAACCAAGAGTTACACTAGTATAGTGTGTAGGAAAGTAGGGATCATAAAACTGCCTTCCTAGAGATAGTTTAAGTGCCGGAAAGTGCCTAAAACACACACAAACTGCAGAATTCTGCATATTTCAGCAAAAATCAGCATTCCAACACTAAAATATAATGCAGAATTATGGTTTAATGGTCCAGAATACCTTCCTAGGTATTGGGAATCAAAACTGTCAAAAAGGGAACATAAAGCACACTAAACTGCGTAATTTAGCACCTTAACGAACCGGTAACCAACCGAACAACCAGACACTACTCGAAACACCAAATTTTCGCTAGAAGCACTGTTTTATCATTTCCGAGCTAGTAATGGTCACTGAAACATCATAACATGCCTTATAATCATATAACACCTAAAACACCAATTCTTACACTTAGATCCTAACCATAACATCTAACTATCCATTACATCTCAACCCTATACCCCCCCCCTTGGCGACGGTTACCATGGGTGGAACACCACCACTTGTCTCGGCCTCAACTCTCTCTCTCCTTCTCCCCTTGTCTCGGCCGTGAACCACCACCACACCACTACAACTTTCAAGTCTCCTTCATACAATCCCAAGTGATCCTAAGGTGCAAGAAGCAAGGTAAAGAAGCTAGGAGCCATTGGAGTTTGAAGGACCTTTCTCTAGAGCTTTTATCCACCTAGTTTTATCATCTTCAACAACTTGATTTCTTCCCTAGCCTTGTGCTAGTAGTAAGACTCTTCTAACTTGATTTTTACTTCTCATTATGTTGGGTAAAAGATTATGTAAGTTGCTAAACATGAAGATCATGAAGAAACAAGTAGATAATTCTTAGCATAAAGCTCACTAACATAAGAATCTATGTTGATTTAGTGTATGTGTATATCTTGATTGTTGATTTCTTGTGATTATGATGTTAATCCTCATAAGAAACTTGCTAGATTGTGATTAAACACATGATCTAGCAAGTGAGAGGATAAAACCTGTGTAAATCAAGATGAACATCCTTTATGTTTCTCTTGAACTTGAAAATGAAGATGATTTTGTGTATGATGAAGTATGATACATGTTAAAAGTCTTGTTAATGGATGATTACAAAACTAATTTTCTCAAGAAATCAAGTTTATAAACAAGATTTACATAACCATGATTTTTAAAGTAGCTACTCATATTTTTAGTGTTATATCAAGGCTAGAAACATGTGTGTAACATGAAAAATACAAAAGAATTATTTTTAGAAAAATCATCTTGTAAGTTGTAAAGGATTAGATTTTACAAGAATGTGATTTATAAACAAATAACCATGTTTTAAAGGGTAACTAAGTCTACTAAATAACATAGTAAGTTACTACAAGTTTTTACAAAATTTCAAGTTCATGATGTAGTGTAAATTGCATGATTTTGGCTCATGGTAAGTGTTGATTGAATTGTTGTTGATTGGTGATGATTTTAAAGGAAAATGATATGCTTTGAAAGCATGGAAACCTCCATTTTTAAGGGGAAACTATGGCAAAATTTTTGTAGAATTTAAACACATTGAAAAATATTTTTAAACAAGTGTTTACAAGTAAATTTTAAACAAGGTTTTCATATAAAAATTTGCCATAAATTTTGTTACAAAAAAATTATAAATATTGGAGGTTGATTTTTAATAAATAAAAGTAACTAAGTATATATTTAGGAAAATATATTTGTTAGTCACAATTTGTGTGCTACTTGTATATTATGTGTATTAGCTATATTATTTTAGGACTTGAAAATAATATAACTTACCAAAAATACAAGAGTTATAATACATAATACTACCAAATTTCCAAGAAAACAAATATATAATTTATACCCGAAAATTGGACAACCCGAACAAGGAATATGAATTACATATATATATTCCGGAATTAAGTTCATATATATTTTGACAAATAAGTTAAACGGTATTCTTTTTTTTGGGTAAAGGGTTACCCCGGTGAATTTTATAAATCAACAATCAGTACAAGAGTGTGCCAGAGTGACACACTAGGCTAGACTTGGCATACCAAGACTAGGAAAACAACCAAGAACAACATCCCACAACGCAATAAAACAAAAAACAGCCAGCACAAAACCTAGCCTAAACAGGCATCACTAAAAAATAAATTAAAAGAACTGTATAACTAGCCCGGATCAACTTCTAACGTCCGCACTTGGGTCTTCCATCTTTCGAGCATCAAAGGATTCCTTGTATTGAGGCCTATCCTGAAAGACATCAGCTTAAATCTCACCGTTTGTAACACAATATTAGCAATCATGGGCGCGGTCCGGTTATTTGGAGTAAATAGTCTACTGTTCCTCTCTTGCCATATAAAATATGAAGAAGCTGCCACCACCAATTTACCAACAATAGCTTCAGCACTCTTCGAGCTTGCAAGCATCTGAGACCATGCCATAATAGACGACCAGCTTGAATCCACATTCGCCATATAAGCCAAGTCTTTAACCAGGTTCCATACATGCAAAGAAAATGAACAGCGGAAAAAAATATGATCACGTGAATCTTTATCATATCTACATAAGGGACAGCACATAAGATTAAGATTGGTTTCGCTACCCGCATCCCAGATACTCATTCTATCTTGCGTTTTAAGTTTATTCTTGATCACCAACCACAAGTGGAAAGAGTGTCGTGGTATACATTGACTAAACCACACAAAGTCAACCCAGTGAACCACATCGGCCCTACTTCGAACATTATCCCAAACCTCCCCTGAGCTAAACGGCTTTGGAGTACCATTTCTATCTTTCCAAATCAACCTATCCGAAATGTCTGGAACAAGAACTGGAAGATCTAAATCGTTCAAGACCGGGTAGAGATCGTGCCAAGCAACCGGCCATCTCCAACCGTTCTGGCCATCAACAAGATCAGAGACTGTTGTTTGCATGTTAAAACCCGCATTGTGAATACGCCTAGGAGTAATAAATTGTCGTAAAGGACTGCTCTCACACCAATTATCATTCCAAACGTTAGCAAGCTTACCATCACGAATAACATACCAAATGAATGGACGAACCAAAGCTCTAACCGAAAGCAGTTTTCTCCACCCCCAACTCATGTTACCACGAATAGGAATATCCCAAAAATTCTTACCTTTTATTTTATAGGAATGCATCCAATTAACCCATAGAGAATCCTGGTTGACAAGAAGACTCCAAATATGCTTTGAGAGGAGCGCTATGTTGACTTCAGTAATCCTTCTAATTCCCAAACCACCCTCATTCTTTGGCATACAAACATTCTCCCACGCAACTTTCGGTTTAGTGGCCAGCTTCGAGCTTCCACTCCATAAGAAACTACGCATACGCTTTTCTATGTCTTTAACAATACGAGCCGGAAGCATAAATACTGAAGCCCAGTAGACATGCATAGCCGACATCACAGACTTTATCAACTGAAGTCTACCCGCAAATGATAACGACTTAGTCATCCAATTATCTATTCTTTTATCCAAACGATCCACAAGAACTCTGCAATCTTTATACATCAATCTTGAGGAGATTAATGGGACACCAAGATACCGAACTGGAAGAACTCCCTCATTAAACGGCATAAGATTTTGTATTTCCTGCTTAACCGACTGCTCCACATTGCCAAAATAAGTAGTACTTTTGGCCAGATTCGTCATTAACCCTGATACACGAGAAAACTGATTCAACACATCCCTTAATACCCGAACCGAGACCGGGTCAGCATTCACAAACAGAAATAAATCATCAGCAAACGAAACATTTATAATTTTCTGCTTCTTGCATTGGGCATGGTACCTGAAAGCTGGGTTCAAATATGCTTTATGATGAAGAGACAATGAAAGCACTTCCATTACTAAAGTGAATAGGTATGGTGACATAGGATCACCTTGCCTTAATCCTCGTTTACCCTTGAAATAACCACTCAAGTTTCTGTTGATACTGAGCGAGTAAGTGACAGTAGTTACACATGTCATAATCCATTCAACCATTTTTTGAGGAAACCCAAATCCTACAAGAATAGTTTCCAGGAACGCCCAGCTTACCGTATCATAAGCTTTCTGTATATCAATTTTGAACGCACATCTAGGTGGGCCTTTACTAATATGATAATTGTGCATAAGCTCCTGAGTAAGAAGGATGTTATCAGATATCTTACGTCCTGGAACAAATGCAGACTGGCTTATATCGACCAAGCCACCCAGGCTACCTTTAATTCTATCAGAGAGAATTTTGCTAATGCACTTGAAAATGACATTCCAACAAGATATCGACCTATATTCAAGGACCAAATGGGTGTAGGAACTTTATGGACCAAAGCAATAATAGTATGATTTACTTGCTGTAAAAGTTTACCATTATCTCCGTATGTATTTACGTTAGTCATGGAAGTTCTTACTCTTAGTTACGTCATAACGAGGAAAAAATGGGAGAGCTCTGGGCGAATTGGCCGATCTTGTGAAACCTTCAATCGTTCAATCCAATCCTAGTCCTGATCGATCTTGTTTAGTATCTTGGGAGTTTTCGCTCCTTAGTTTCTAATCATTTGACATCAGATTAGGGTTTTTTGTGTTTAGGGTTTCTGTTTTTTCCGTTCGTAGATTAGGGTTTGTATGCGGCTGTTATTCTTCATTGCTGAATCTGATCTAATCGGTGTCTAATCGGCCCTAATCATTGCTGAATCGGCTCTAATCAAGTTAGGGTTTAACGTTGCTGATTGTTCTGAATGGATGTTTGTAAAAGAGATGCGGCTGCTCATCAGGAGGATTGCGGCAAACCCTTCTACTGCTTTGAGGGTTTAGCGAGCCATGTAATTGATGTGGACGGTAACACGTGGTTGCCTCGTAGGGGAACAGTCCAGACGCCGCAGATTGATCACACAAAAACGAACATTATTAATGAACTTTTGAAGGTGTCTGTTCCAGTTCCGGTGGAGAATATGCCGACTGATTTGAGGGTTTCGGATACTTTGGAAGGTTGTGCAGGGACTCATGGGAACCGAAGCGATGGAAATAATAATTCTAAGCCAATGTCTTATGCAGATTCAGTTGTTGCTGCCAAGTCTGTTAAGGTAAACTTCAGGTTTCTTGCAAGCTCTGATTCGCATGAGGGTTGTGATGTGGTGTTGCCTCGAGACTCTGTTAGAGTAGTTCAAGAGAAGCTAGCAAACACTCTTTATGGTTACTTCCTAGGGGACCGAGTTGCGTACCCGGTGGTGGATTTTTTGTGCGGACAAATTGGAAGAAGTATGGATTGCAAAAATCCATGATGAATGCTAATGGATTCTTCTTTTTCAAGTTTGCTGATAAAGACGGGATGACGAATGTGCTGAAAGAAGGACCATGGATTATTCGAGGTCAGCCTATATTTCTTAATATTTGGTCACCCACTTCGAAACTGGAAAAGAAGGAGGCTAAGAAATTGCAATTGTGGGTCAAAATCCATGATGTTCCGATTGCTGCATATACGGAGGATGGATTGAGTATGATAGCTACGGCTATTGGTGATCCGAAGATGTTGGACTCTTACACCTCGTCCATGTGTATGGATACTTGGGGAAGGAGTAGTTATGCTAGAGCGTTATTAGAAATCTCAGCTGATAATGATTTTAAGGAATCAATAAATTATGTATATAAAGAAGATCTTAAGAGAAGGAAAGGTACGAAGTGACTCGACTGTGTCCGGCTCCTCATAAATGATGTTAGGATGGGCCGGCCCATCCTCGGAATCCTAAAAAAAGAGAGGAGATAGTTATAGCGGTTCCTGATCTTGAAGGTGAAGGTTTCGTCAAAGAGAAATTGTATGTGGAGTATGAATGGAGTCCTTATAGGTGTGCTCATTGTAAAGTGTTTGGGCATTCTGATGCTACATGCCCGAGGCAGACTAGGAGGGATCCTAAGGAGTCAGTCAACACTCATAAACAATATGACTGGAATAATAGGCAACAAGTGAATCAGCCGGTAGTAGACAAGGATGGGTTTATGGATGTGGTTCGTAAGAAAGCGGCTAGGAAAGCAGGTTTTCCGGTAAATAAGCAGAAACAGAAGTTTGAGTATAGGCCGATTGGACCCAAACCTCATGGGGGACCAATTCATCGGCTCAGCAATCGAATATTTTATCTAAGAACTCCTTCGGTGTTTTACGGGATAAGGGTCTTCATATGGGTCAGACTGGTAGTGAGGCTCATAATGATCAGCAAGACTCGGATGATGAGGAGGTCACAGAAGTCTACAATGAAACATATGGATTTATGACCTCATCTTCTGCAAGAGTAGGTGCAAGCACATCTTGCTCAAAGTTTTTCAATGGATAGATTGTCTCGGGGTCGTGTGAAGGGGCTGCCGGTTCACGGCAATTTTATTTTTGATGATGGAGGATGATGTTTTTGGTTTTGTTTATTTTATTCGTCTACTAGATAGTCATCGTTGATGTTTAGTAGGCTAGGTTATGTGATGTAATATGCTCTTTGTTGGTTGGTTTTACATATATGGGGCATGTCCTATATATGAACTAGTGTGGAACACTTCCTCACTACTTGTACTTATTTGCGGTTGTTTTATAATAGAATCACCGGGGTAACCCTTTACCAAAAAAAAAAGTTCTTACTCTTAGTCTTCAACAAATGGTTAGCATTGATACCTCTTTCCGTTTTCATAATAAGTTTGATAAACAGAGGATAGTCAATTTGTGCTTTGCTGTTGATCTATTTCTTTTTGCTCGGGGTGATAGTAATTCAGTCAAATGCATTATGGATGCGTTGAATGCCTTTTCTAAGATGTCTGGTTTGAAGCCGAATATTTCTAAGAGTATTGTGTATTTTTGTAATATTCCGGACCATATTAAAGTGCTGATTCTAAACCTTATGCCTTTCATGGAAGGTTCTCTTCCGGTAAGGTATCTAGATGTCCCTTTGATTACTTCTCGGCTGAAATATGCAGATTGTAGTATTCTCCGGGAACGTTTAAATGACAGAATTTCTAGCTGGAAGAACAGATTGCTTTCTTTTGCTGGTAGGCTTCAGCTCGTCATCTCTGTCCTCTCGGCTCTTCATATATATTGGGCCTCTGTATTCATTTTGCCATGTAGAGTTATCAAGGAGCTTGAAGCCATTATGAGGGGCTTTCTTTGGTGCCAAGGGCCTATGCAGAAAGGTAAAGCAAAAGTGTCTTGGAAGGCAGTGTGCGTCCCTAAAAACGAAGGGGGCCTTGGTATTAGAAGAATTGGGGAGATGAATAATGCTCTTATGGCAGCTAATGCTTGGAGTATTATTGTCAAAAGGGAATCCCTTTGGGTCGCTTGGATTCATACGTATCGCTTAAAGGGGAGGAATTTTTGGGACTGTCGTGTCCCAAGCAATTGCACATGGAGCTGGAGACAAATTCTTAAAGTGCGGCCCATTATCCAGCCATTTATTTGGGCAAAGCTTGGAAATGGTAAAAACATTTCGGCTTGGTTTGATACTTGGAGTGGGGTGGGTCCTCTAAACAACTTTCTTTCTTATCGTACCATCTCTAATGGTGGTTTTAATCTGATGACGAAAGTGAAAGATATTTGGGAAAATGGAAGGTGGTTATTACCTGCGGCCTGGTACAACCTCTATCCGGTCCTTAATCACATCACTCAATTGCAGGTGACGGACCATGCAGAAGATAAGTTCTTTTGGAAGATGAATGACAAGCTTTATGACTTTTCAACATCAACTGTGTGGTAAGCTATTCGAACAGTTGATGGGGAAGTTAACTGGATGGAAATTATTTGGTTCTCTCAATGCATCCCAAAGCATGCATTTCTTATGTGGTTGATAATGAGAAAGAAACTCCAAACTCAAGATAAAATTATGCAATGGGGAGGGGCTAGGAGAAACAACATGAACATGATGTGCTGCCTTTTATGTCACACCCCGACCACGTAGAACATACAAAACGTGGCGGAAACGTCGGGGAGTGTTGTAACAGAATTAATGTTTCACAACCATGGAAATTGAAGTTTCGTTTTATTAATCAAACATGAAAGTTTACATTGTTTAAACAAGAAACAAAGGGTACATAACATAAAGTAGCTAGTTCTTGTCTCGTTTTAAGTCACTAAGGCACAGGTCCGCCTAAGTATGTCTTGATAAGTCCTATACATCATCACCTGAAAACACATGTGAAAATAGGTACGTCAGCATAAAAATGCCTGTGAGATACATAGGTTTTGTGAAAATAGATTTCATGACTTATGTTTGAGAAAATGTTTAGTCATGAACCTTGTAATTTGCTTTGTCTTGTAAATCGTTTGAAAATCAATAAGTCCAGATGATATGTATAGATAAAAGAATAATGTATGGTTAAATGAATAACCATGTAACTGAGTTTGTATAAGATAAGTTGTTTGTAAAACAATGTCTTGTGAAAAGTATGTTATTTGTATAAAAATGTTATATGTCTCAAACTGAAATGATTCAAATAACGCTACGATATGTAATACCATACAAACACTTATATATAGGAAGTACCAGCGGCGTATCCACCATGCTTGTATCATATTACACTCGCATCGTTACTTAATCACTTAATCAAACCAAAACACCAAAGTAATGTTTAACAGTTGTAGAAATGTTTATGTATGGTCGAAGACGGTTCACACGGTTCATAGATACAAACGGTTCACAGATTCAAACGGTTCACAGATACAAACGGTTCACAGATACAAACGGTTCACAGATACAAACGGTTCACAGATATCAACGGATCACATAGTTAAATGATTACAACGGTTCACATAGTCAAATGTTTACAACGGTTCAATATGTAGTATAATGTGTTCATAAGCTGGATAAGCATATGCAACAGAAAAGCAATGTAAAACAATGTACTAAGTATGCACACAATGGACATACGTAGTATGAAATGTAATGTAGAACGATGTACTAAGTAATGCACACAATGGGCACACCTAGCATGAAATGAAATGAAATCATGTACTATAATGTACTAACGAACATAGTAGGTATATGATGTGAAAACAGGAAAGCATGAAAGTAACAAGTAGGCACATGTGTTCCACCCCAAAACAGTTTGGAAAACAGTAAAAGAGGGGTCTATGTACTCACTTGAGATTGCTTAGTAGTCCTTGAGTAACAACCAAACAATGCTAGAGATCGCGGATATCAAACGGCACCTAATATAGGTAACTATGTTAATAACCGGACCTAAATCGGATGATTGGATAGAATGAGGGTTCGTAAACCAAACGAGTATAGAGACTCGTGTCATATGGTTTAACAAAGCCTACATACTAAATGAAACCTTAATCTAAGTGCTTTCGACCCATTACGACCCGTTTAGATAGCTTATGCTACTTTAACGCGTCGTTCGCGTGAAACGCGTTCGGACCGCCTAACTAGTCCTATGACAAGTGTTATATGCCTAAACATGTTACATAATCAGTTATGTGACAAAAGTTTAGGTTACATATGCTAAATTACCAATTATACATGAAAAGGGTATTCTGGTAATTTACCTAAGGCATATAAACTACCTATCATACAACTACTCAAACGATGTGACCATAGGGTATAACCTCGGAAGGTTATTCCCTACCTACTATGGTCACCTAATGTATTTGGTCGGATCCTAATGATCGACCAAATGGGTCGGGTTCGAGGTATAAGCGATTTATCAGATCGCTTACCCTACGACCCTAGACAACGTGGTAATCAGTAGGCATAGTCCCAAGGGACTATGACCATCGTGATTACAATCACGTTGCGAAGTTCAAACGAACTTCGCATTGACCATTACTGGTCAACGCTGAAAGTCAAACAAAGTTTGACTTTCTGACTCGAAAAGCAGTAAAAATAAGGAAAAGAACGAAAGAATACTTACGAAGGGTCCCCGAATGCTAATCTAGATCACAATAACTCAGGTATGAAACAATGGTTCCAACTTAGAGTCACTTAGATCAGATTCTTGTGGGTTTAGAAGCAATGGGGGTGGGGTATTTATAGTTTTCGGGTAACCGTTAAGATCGTTTGTCGAATATCATGCCTTAATCGTAACCGTACAAGTGTCGGAAAGTTGTGGTGGCTTAAATTGGTCCTTATCAGCTGAAAATGCAAGTGGGAAAGGTGTGGTGGTGGTTAAAACAGCTGGAAGTTGCTGACTGTTCGTTGTTATCTGATCAGACAGGCGGACGCGGCCCGCGTTAGGATCAGGGAAAACTCAGGCGGGCCGCCTGAGACTTCTGATCAGCAAACATGTTTGATAAATGACAGTTTCAGTCCCTGCACTTGTTTAAGGCCATTTCTGACACTTCTAAGGCCCGTAAAGCCAACTTTAAGGCCCTAAAATGATGCCTAAACATTGTGGACATGAAACATGTTCAAAAATATGTCTGATGTCAGTTCGTTTGGTCGTACGAACGCGATGTTCGCTTAATTACGACGGAATGCGCACAAGCACGAAAAACGATCCAAATGACGCGATGAATGGATTTTTCTTATGCCAAACACTAAAATAAAATATTTTAGTGCTTACATAAATTTTTGGATGTCCGGATGTATTCAGAACGTAAGTTATGCGCGAAAATGCAAACTTGTGCACTTTTTGACACTTTTAGTCCCTGAATGACCCAAAAGTTTATTTTAGCACACCGAACCCCTCAAAGCCTATTTCTAAGCTATGTAAAGGATATTTAAGGTGTGTTTAACTTATGGTTATGTTCCGGAATGTCTGTTCCAGTACGAATCGTCATACTTTCGCAGTTTGTCAAATTTAGTCCCTGTAAACGAATTAACTTGTTTTTGCCATACCAATGCCTTCAAAACTTATTTCTAAGTTATTTAAAGGTTATTTAAGGTATGTTGAGTATATGTTGCTGTTCCGGAGTGTTTGTTGCATTAAACTGGTTATATTTACGCATCAGTGCGCGTATAACCTTCCAGAAAGCGATATAGAGTTTGAAATCGAACAAGAATTGATATGTGTAAATGATACACATATTTTTACAAATCCCAAGTATGAAATACAATATTTCATTGGTTGGGCATTTGTTTGATGGTCTCAGTGACACAGGTGTCACAGTCTCCCCTACTTTAGGAAATTTCGTCCCGAAATTAATTCGTAGGAGTCTATTTGTGACTTTGTGTCAGATAACCACCAGAGATATGTAAAGCATAATCCTGTCATTTCCTTAACGGACATTCTTCAGAACGAAAATGAACAAACGGAGTCATTTTCCTCAACGAGTATTCTTCAGAAGCGGAAATGAAGGAATAAACAAACGGGGATTCATTTCCTTAACGGACAATCTTCAGAAACGAAAATGAACAAACGGAATCATTTTCAACGGTTGCTTCCTCAGAAACGGAAATGAAAAAGATAGACAAACGGATATTCATTTCCTCAACGGACAAATCTTCAGAAACGAAAATGAACAAACGGAGTCATTTTCAACGGTTGATCCCTCAGAAACGGAAATGAAAAAGATAGACAAACGGATATTCATTTCCTCAACGGACAAATCTTCAGAAACGAAAATGAACAAACGGAGTCATTTTCAACGGTTGATCCCTCAGAAACGGAAATGAAAAATTAAGCAACGGATATTCATTTCCTCAACGGATAATCTTCAGAAACGAAAATGAACTAACGGAGTCATTTTCAACGGTTGATCCCTCAGAAACGGAAATGAAAAATTAAGCAACGGATATTCATTTCCTCAACGGATAATCTTCAGAAACGAAAATGAACTAACGGAGTCATTTTCAACGGTTGTTTCCTCAGGTTCGGAAATGAAGAAGATAGACAAACGGATATTCATTTCCCTCGACGGATACTCTTCAGAACGAAAATGCACAAACGGAGTCATTTTCCTCAACGGGTATTCTTCAGAATTGGAAATGAAGGATAAACGGATATTCATTTCCTCAACGGATATTCTTTAGAAGTGAAAAATGAATAGCTAGTTCATTTTTCCTCAACGGATACTTCATCAGAATTGGAAATGAATAGGGTTAACTTCTAGGTACATGACAAAGCTCGCTGTGGTTTCTGTGCACTAAATTTCATAATTATGTATGCATCTATAATTACGTAATTCCTTGCACAGTTCGCACAGTTTGTCTTGTAATGTTCATAAGCACATAATCACATAGTTGTTTGATTGTTATTATCTTGTTATTGATTGCTATTAACTTGGCACCTCGTACTTCGTTTCTCTTGGAAGAAACGGGTACTTAGGATTTTTGTGAAAAACGCAAGAGATCAAACAACGGAAGAAATTTGGGAGTAGTCTGTTCTTCAAGGGATGCGGTTCCTTGATTGTCGGTATTGTAGGGGATATGTTGTTTATACATACAATCACATAAATACATTGCAATGTAAATAAAAGATTTATTTATAAACAACGATAACAACTGTTTCTTGGATCTTGACAACAAAAGAAAATAATACATAAGACGTGATTATTTCTAAACGATGTTGTCTTCTGGTTGATCATATGCTCATCCCTGCGCTGGATTTGCATTAGCAAGCCTTGGGCAATTCCTACAAAAATGGCCCATCTCGCCACAGTTGTAGCAAGATCCCTGTGGAAAACGAGCTTGAGCAGGATTGTTGCCAGCTTGATTTGGTGCAGCTGCGGTTGGGCAAACCCTAGCTGTATGACCTATAAGTCCGCAAACTTGGCATGTGCGGCACTTCACCCCAGCATGATGATGTAGGCCACATTGGTTGCACAAGGGTGCAGTTCCGTTGTAGGGTTTCCTGGCAGGGGGTTGAGCTGGTTGGTTGAGGACGGCTTGATCATTGTGGGCGACCACAGAGTAGTTCTGAGAAGCCTTTCGCTTCTTTGACCTCTTAGGGGATCCAGTCTGTTCATCCATGATCTTTGATTCCTCGATTGGTTTCGATTCTTCGACCGGCTTCTTGTCACCTTTTCGGAAAAGTTTACCTTTCCTGATCTTTGATTCAGTCAAGGTTGCAGATAGCTCAATGGCCTGTCTAACTGTAGTAGGGTTGCTACCAGTCAAAATGTCTTGTATTGAATCAGGGAGGCCATCAATGTACTTTTCTATTGCCTTATCCAAAGGCGTGACCATGTTTGGGCATAATAAACTCAACTCCTCATAACGGTCCGTGTAGGCTCTATGCTCACCGCTGTCTTGCTCGAGATTGTCGAATTCCCTTTCCAAAGCCCTGATCTCGTGTCGAGGACAGAATTCCTTCATCATAAGGGCCCTAAGTTCAGCCTATGTCTGTGCTAGAGCAACTTCTGCACCTCGATCTCTCATAACCCCGTTCCACCACGTAAGGGCTCTCTTCTGGAATACACTCGAAGCAAACTCGACCTTGCGATTGTCAGGACACTGCACGTGGCGGAAAGTATTCTCAATGCTCTCAAACCATTGAAGAAGCCCAGTCGCTCCCTCAGAACCACTAAACTTGAGTGGTTTCGCCGAGTTAAAACTCTTGAAGTTGCATGGACCATTGTTGTTGTTGTTGGCTTGATTCCATAGAGCAAAGAGGTTTGGGAATTGAGCAGCCATTTGCTGCGCAATAATTTCTGCCAGTTCGGCAGTCGCTATCTGGTTTTCGCGTCGAGGAGGCATTCTAAAAGAGGAAACATGAAAGGAAACGAGTGAGAGATTTAGACGAAAAGAATGAGATGAAACAAATCTGATGAAAACAAGGATAGTGGTTATTTGTTTGTTACCACAAGGTAAACAAACGACACACAGTGACCAATCAAAGTAAATGGGTCAAAAATAATGTATCGCGAAGACATGCTCGCCTATAAGTGAACACTCATCCCAAGAATTCCCAGGTAAGCACAACTGGTCTCGCGTCTGATGAGATGTATACGAAGTGATTGCCTAGACAGAAAACCCAGAATACAGGCATTCACCCTTCCAGTTTGCACGTGTTCACATTATTTAAAACCCAAAACCTTGATGAGATTTTGAAAACTCAAAGGGGTTCAAAACCATATAACAGAGGGTTCAAAACCTAGTAATAAATCATCCTAGAACAGATGATTAGTTTTCAAAGCGGTTTTGAAATTTATGTTCTTGTTGTGGTCGTCGCCTAAGGATAGGTGACGGTATTGTTTTATGACTAAACGCAAGTAAACTCGCGTTAGGGTCCTAGAAAGGTTATAGACTAGGTCAAAGCATTACTAATAACCTAATTCCCTATAACCATTAGCTCTGATACCATCTTTTCTGTCACACCCCGACCACGTAGAACATACAAAACGTGGCGGAAACGTCGGGGAGTGTTGTAACAGAATTAATGTTTCACAACCATGGAAATTGAAGTTTCGTTTTATTAATCAAACATGAAAGTTTACATTGTTTAAACAAGAAACAAAGGGTACATAACATAAAGTAGCTAGTTCTTGTCTCGTTTTAAGTCACTAAGGCACAGGTCCGCCTAAGTATTTCTTGATAAGTCCTATACATCATCACCTGAAAACACATGTGAAAATAGGTACGTCAGCATAAAAATGCCGGTGAGATACATAGGTTTTGTGAAAATAGATTTCATGACTTATGTTTGAGAAAATGTTTAGTCATGAACCTTGTAATTTGCTTTGTCTTGTAAATCGTTTGAAAATCAATAAGTCCAGATGATA
Source organism: Helianthus tuberosus (assembly GCA_030545235.1). Classification (NCBI taxonomy): domain Eukaryota; kingdom Viridiplantae; phylum Streptophyta; class Magnoliopsida; order Asterales; family Asteraceae; genus Helianthus; species Helianthus tuberosus. The sequence continues at coordinate 76,362 of JARYGA010060318.1, read as the reverse complement.
TGTATAGATAAAAGAATAATGTATGGTTAAATGAATAACCATGTAACTGAGTTTGTATAAGATAAGTTGTTTGTAAAACAATGTCTTGTGAAAAGTATGTTATTTGTATAAAAATGTTATATGTCTCAAACTGAAATGATTCAAATAACGCTACGATATGTAATACCATACAAACACTTATATATAGGAAGTACCAGCGGCGTATCCACCATGCTTGTATCATATTACACTCGCATCGTTACTTAATCACTTAATCAAACCAAAACACCAAAGTAATGTTTAACAGTTGTAGAAATGTTTATGTATGGTCGAAGACGGTTCACACGGTTCATAGATACAAACGGTTCACAGATTCAAACGGTTCACAGATACAAACGGTTCACAGATACAAACGGTTCACAGATACAAACGGTTCACAGATACAAACGGTTCACAGATATCAACGGATCACATAGTTAAATGATTACAACGGTTCACATAGTCAAATGTTTACAACGGTTCAATATGTAGTATAATGTGTTCATAAGCTGGATAAGCATATGCAACAGAAAAGCAATGTAAAACAATGTACTAAGTATGCACACAATGGACATACGTAGTATGAAATGTAATGTAGAACGATGTACTAAGTAATGCACACAATGGGCACACCTAGCATGAAATGAAATGAAATCATGTACTATAATGTACTAACGAACATAGCAGGTATATGATGTGAAAACAGGAAAGCATGAAAGTAACAAGTAGGCACATGTGTTCCACCCCAAAACAGTTTGGAAAACAGTAAAAGAGGGGTCTATGTACTCACTTGAGATTGCTTAGTAGTCCTTGAGTAACAACCAAACAATGCTAGAGATCGCGGATATCAAACGGCACCTAATATAGGTAACTATGTTAATAACCGGACCTAAATCGGATGATTGGATAGAATGAGGGTTCGTAAACCAAACGAGTATAGAGACTCGTGTCATATGGTTTAACAAAGCCTACATACTAAATGAAACCTTAATCTAAGTGCTTTCGACCCATTACGACCCGTTTAGATAGCTTATGCTACTTTAACGCATCGTTCGCGTGAAACGCGTTCGGACCGCCTAACTAGTCCTATGACAAGTGTTATATGCCTAAACATGTTACATAATCAGTTATGTGACAAAAGTTTAGGTTACATATGCTAAATTACCAATTATACATGAAAAGGGTATTCTGGTAATTTACCTAAGGCATATAAACTACCTATCATACAACTACTCAAACGATGTGACCATAGGGTATAACCTCGGAAGGTTATTCCCTACCTACTATGGTCACCTAATGTATTTGGTCGGGTTCGAGGTATAAGCGATTTATCAGATCGCTTACCCTACGACCCTAGACAACGTGGTAATCAGTAGGCATAGTCCCAAGGGACTATGACCATCGTGATTACAATCACGTTGCGAAGTTCAAACGAACTTCGCATTGACCATTACTGGTCAACGCTGAAAGTCAAACAAAGTTTGACTTTCTGACTCGAAAAGCAGTAAAAATAAGGAAAAGAACGAAAGAATACTTACGAAGGGTCCCCGAATGCTAATCTAGATCACAATAACTCAGGTATGAAACAATGGTTCCAACTTAGAGTCACTTAGATCAGATTCTTGTGGGTTTAGAAGCAATGGGGGTGGGGTATTTATAGTTTTCGGGTAACCGTTAAGATCGTTTGTCGAATATCGTGCCTTAATCGTAACCGTACAAGTGTCGGAAAGTTGTGGTGGCTTAAATTGGTCCTTATCAGCTGAAAATGCAAGTGGGAAAGGTGTGGTGGTGGTTAAAACAGCTGGAAGTTGCTGACTGTTCGTTGTTATCTGATCAGACAGGCGGACGCGGCCCGCGTTAGGATCAGGGAAAACTCAGGCGGGCCGCCTGAGACTTCTGATCAGCAAACATGTTTGATAAATGACAGTTTCAGTCCCTGCACTTGTTTAAGGCCATTTCTGACACTTCTAAGGCCCGTAAAGCCAACTTTAAGGCCCTAAAATGATGCCTAAACATTGTGGACATGAAACATGTTCAAAAATATGTCTGATGTCAGTTCGTTTGGTCGTACGAACGCGATGTTCGCTTAATTACGACGGAATGCGCACAAGCACGAAAAACGATCCAAATGACGCGACGAATGGATTTTTCTTATGCCAAACACTAAAATAAAATATTTTCGTGCTTACATAAATTTTTGGATGTCCGGATGTATTCAGAACGTAAGTTATGCGCGAAAATGCAAACTTGTGCACTTTTTGACACTTTTAGTCCCTGAATGACCCAAAAGTTTATTTTAGCACACCGAACCCCTCAAAGCCTATTTCTAAGCTATGTAAAGGATATTTATGGTGTGTTTAACTTATGGTTATGTTCCGGAATGTCTGTTCCAGTACGAATCGTCATACTTTCGCAGTTTGTCAAATTTAGTCCCTGTAAACGAATTAACTTGTTTTTGCCATACCAATGCCTTCAAAACTTATTTCTAAGTTATTTAAAGGTTATTTAAGGTATGTTGAGTATATGTTGCTGTTCCGGAGTGTTTGTTGCATTAAACTGGTTATATTTACGCATCAGTGCGCGTATAACCTTCCAGAAAGCGATATAGAGTTTGAAATCGAACAAGAATTGATATGTGTAAACGATACACATATTTTTACAAATCCCAAGTATGAAATACAATATTTCATTGGTTGGGCATTTGTTTGATGGTCTCAGTGACACAGGTGTCACATTTTATGCTATGAGAATTTTGACTCTCATGATCACTTGTTCTTCTCATGTAAGTACTCGGCTGAGGTATGGTATAATGTAGTCTCATTCTCGGATATGGGTAATGTTAAGCCGATTTGGGAGGAGGTCATAAACTGGATGCTTGCTAGACGTGCATGGAAGAAAGTTTATAGTATTGTGGATCGGTTGATTGTTGCTGCCACAGCTTACAATATATGGCGTGAACGGAACAATAGGCTGTTCCGAAATTGTACTCGTCCTCCTGATCAGTTGGCAAAGGAAATTATATCCAATGTTAGATATAAGCTCATGGGTCTTAAATTCAAGAACACAAGCCAAGTGTGAAGGATTCTGGTGAAGTGGGGCATTCATGAGGATGTTATGCTGGATCAATGTAATAGAGTCACGTAGAGATAGTTTGGCTGTTATCTAGTTGATAGACTAGGTTGTTTCGTTTTTTTTGTTTGAGCTTTTTGCTTGGTTTTGTGTTTTCCATAGCTTGGGGTATGCCCCATCTATGATCTAGTGTGATACTCTGTCTCACTACATGTGCTTTTTTGGTTGTTTATAAAATCACCGGGGTAACCCTTTACCCCAAAAAAAAAAAGTTTACCATTATCGAAGAATTGAATGATGGCCGCTGTTACCTCCTCTCCAACTATATCCCATGATTTTTTAAAGAAAGCCGAAGTATAACCATCAGGACCCGGAGCCTTGTTCTCTCCAATACTGAACATAACAGCTTTGACCTCTTCACTCGTGACCGGACGAACCATTTATTCGGATTTACTTGATTAACAAAGAGATTATCCGTGTTCAATGCATCCACCTGATCCTCCTTACCCAGGAAATTGGCATAGTGATTAACCAAGGCAGCTTCAATATTCGTTCCCTCAAAAGTATTACCATTCGCATCCATAATCCTATGGATTTTACTTCTAGCATTCTTATTTTTAACAAAGTTATGAAAATAAGTAGTATTACCATCTCCAGCACAAAGCCACTCTATCTTTGCTTTTTGTTTCAAGGACTCCTCATCATAAGAAGCACTATGGAACTCCTTAATAAATTGCGCCTCAACATCCCTATGACTAGCATCGAGAGGGTTCAAGTCAATCTGTTTTTGAACTTCATCCAGCTTATTCCTTAGATTTTTCACTTTATCATGCAGATTTCCTTGAAGAAACAAAAGCTTCCTCAAAGGAGATTTCAAGTTCCGAAGTTTTTTGACGACAGAAAACATAGCAACACCATCCACCTTCTTTCTCCATTCCTCCGATACACAATCTTTAAACCCAGCTTTCGACGCAATAAAGTTAGCAAATTTGAACAGTTTAGGCAATAGGCGATACACTCCATTCATTTTAAGGATACAAGGAGTGTGATCCGAAATGCGGTAAGGATGATATAAAACATGTGCATCAGGGATCAATTCTAAAAACTTTACGTTACCCATAACCCGATCAATTTTCTTTAAAATGCCCACACCCTTCCTCGGCTTTTGGTTCCAAGTAAAGTGTAACCCATGACCTTGAATGTCTAACAGCTCATTGTATTGGACACAATCATAAAACTCACGCATACCAATAGAAAGAGACCATGTGCCATACAAACAATCATCCGCATAGAGTGCTGAATTGAAATCTCCCATGACAATCCATGGCCGATCGTTTATAAACTGCTTATGTAGACACAAATCATTCCATAAAACTCTTCTTTCTTGGTACGTGTTTTTAGCATAAACAAACGAACAAAAAAACATTTTCGAGTCAATCTTGGATCGAAGCTGAACATGCATTACCTGGTCAGACTGAGCTAGAACCATAAGATCTACAATATCATCATTCCATCCTACAATAATTCTGGTGCCCTTGTTACAAACCCCTCCATTCGATGTCCAATCCCATTTTTTAAAAACTCAACGACAAACTTTAGAAAGCTTTAAGACCTCCACATGAGATTCCAAAATTGCACAAACTGTCAAGTGATTTTCAGCAACTATTTGATGAACCTCTTTTTGTTTTAGGGGCCGGTTCAAGCCCCTAATATTCCAAGAGGCAATACTATCCATAGAAACCCATGTCAACGGGAGTGCTTGCCCCCTCAGAAATTCCTTGTTTAGTATTAGCATTCATAAAAATCGATGTCTCCGTTTGGAGAGGATCAATGAGGCCCTCCTCTTCCACATTACTACCTTCATTCTTCTTTGGATAATGCTTTAAAGCCTTAAAGGCTATTCCTTCGTCTCTATCCACCACCGGATCCTGATCCAGGCTATATTCTTCCCCATTAGTAGAATTCTCTTTATCATTAGTGAGTACATCAAACTTGTTTTGCACCTTCACGCCATTAGAAGTCTCCTTTGGCTCTGTATGCGGCTTTGTACCCGAGGAGCTAGCCCCTAAAGGATTAACTTTCGGCCTATATAAGAACTTGGGCTTCTGCTTCTTTTGTGGATAACCATGCTTCGCCATTTTCCTCTTATCAGTAACAAATCCCTCCTCATTAACAATGACCTGTTTAGCTTTTATATTGGTAATAGACTTGAGACAAGATGCATTATAATGGCCAAATAAACAACATGTTGCACATCGCTGAGGTTTCCACTCATATTCAACCTTAATTCGTTCAGTAACATAACCCTCTTCATCTAACTTTAGAATCGCCACAACCACACTTTCAGTAAGTTCTTTATCAGCATTGATTTCCACCATTGCCCTAGCAAAACTGGTTCGACCCCAACTGTCAATACACATATCAGCTGTATAGCTATCCAGTCTCATCGGTTTCCCAATCTTAGACGCAAGCAGGCTAAGACCATCATTAGAATAAACAGCAAGAGGAACATTATGGAACTTAACTCAAACTGGAATCGTTTTGATACCATCCTTCTTCAGACTAGATGTTGGTAACCATACATTAAGAAATAACGGCATCTTCCTTATTAACCATGGACCTCCCTCTAAAACCTTATTCATACCTTCTTTAGTATCAAACTTGAAAAAGAAGAATCCATCAGAATTCATCATAAGCTTAATAAATCCGAATTTTGACCATACATTCTTAGCATAATACTCCACAACCGGAAATGGCAGTCTATCACCCAGGAAATAGCCATAAAGAACATGCTCATACTTCTTTTGAACCAGACGCACTGCTTCCTTCGGGATAACTATATCAGCCTCATCCACCTTGTCCACTGACTCCAAAAGCCGAAAATTGACCTCCCTTTTCACTTTAGGCATTTGCTGCACCTTTTCAGCATAAGTACCATACGACCTAAAGTTACTTGAGTTTTCTTTGACTTGACTTTGCTTCAGAATGTCATCCTGAACAATGTTACTAGGGTTTGCATTAGAGACTCCCATACTCCCCCCACTGTAATCTAAATTAACCGGATCCGATATGGCCGCCAGCCCATCTATGACCGAAACACTAGAAGTAGAAAACATACCCCGTCTCGGCATAAGTGGATTACCCTCAATATTCGTAACCTTAAGACTAATTCCACGAACAGGAGCCGTTCCAGGAGTAGTCCCAGGAGATGATTCGCCATCCACTGTAAGATCCACTGCCCCAGGGGTTAAGTTACTGTCCAAATCAACACCTCTCTCCATCAGCACATCAGTAGTAAAACCATGCAGCAAACACAACGTAGATCACACCAGAACGAGAAACCCGATAACCAGCCAAGAACGATATCAAGCAAACCCTTATCCTTATACCCTAGGATCAATCTTCAACCCTTAATTGATTAAACAAGTGTATCAATCTAGCTAAATTAATCTCAGTTAACCGCGATCGATAACAGCTAGCTTAATATATCAGGGTTTCGTAAGGATCACAAGAGCGGCGATTGAAAGAAAGAAACGAAAAATACCCTAATTCTAAACCGATCAACAACTGCTAACGAGTTCGTAATAGAGTTTTGAATAATCGATACTCTAATAACAGACTGTTATACAGATGATCACAGTAAAAATCTAGGGTTTCAAGATGAAAACCAGAATCGCCTAAGGAGAGAGAAAACGGTATTCTAGAAACCAAAGAAATGGAAATTAAAATTTTTACAAGTGTTACAAAAATATATCATATTTTTGTCAAGTAGAAAATACATTATTTTTTAATAGAGAAAAGGTATATATATTTACTTGAACAATTAGAAAATATAATATTTTTGAAGAAAATATATCACCTTACATCACAACACCAACAACTTCAACTCTCTCCCTCCTTATCCCCTTGTCTCAACAGTGAACCACCACCACACCACCACCACTTTCAAGTCTCCTTCATACAATCCCAAGTGATCCTAAGGTGCAAGAAGCAAGGTAAAGAAGCTAGGAGCCATTGGAGCTTGAAGGACCTTTCTCTAAAGCTTTTATCCACCTTGTTTATCATCTTCAACAACTTGATTTCTTCCCTAGCCTTGTGCTAGTAGTAAGACTCTTCTAACTTGATTTTTACTTCTCATTACGTTGGGTAAAAGATTATGTAAGTTGCTAAACATGAAGATCATGAAGAAACAAGAAGATAATCCTTAACATAAAGCTCACTAACATAAGAATCTATGTTGTTTTAGTGTATGTGTATATCTTGATTATTGATTTCTTGTGATTATGATGTTAATCCTCATAAGAAACTTGCTAGATTGTGATTAAACACATAATCTAGCAAGTGAGAGGATAAATCTTGTGTAAATCAAGATGATCATGTCACACCCCGACCACGTAAGACAACAAATCGCGGCGGAATCGTCGGGGAGTGTTGTAACAGAATCATTGTTTCAAAACACACAGAAATTTGAAGTTTCGTTTTATTAAACATTAAATATTTACATCGTTTGGAAATCTAAATAAACAATTTAAACATAGTCTATCATTGTTATTAAGTCACTAAGGTCTCGTCCAGTCCTATGTGAGCATGCATCCTAGCAATCAATATCATTTAACAACACCTGAAACATATGTAAAAAACAAAGTCAGCAAAGAAATGCTGGCGAGTACATAGGTTTTTGAGAGTGTCGGATTCATGGCTAGTTTACATGTTGCAATACTTAATAATAAAAAAAAACTTGTTTTGAAAAGTATTGTATTGGGTAAAGGGTTACCCCGGTGATTCTATAAAAACAACCGCAAATAAGTACAAGTAGTGAGGATGTGTTCCACACTAGTTCATATACAGGACATGCCCCTTATATGTAAAACGCAAAAAAACAATTAAAAACTATGACACCCCATAACCTAGCCTACCATACATCAGTAGACAAGACAAAATAAAACAAAACAATAAAATCCTCATCCGCTATCATCAAAGATGAAATTGCCAGAAACCGGCAACCCCTTCACACGAACCAAAAAAGATCTATCCATTGAAGAATTTTGTGGAAGAGGTGCAAGCCTTTGCTCTCGAAGAAGACGAATGTATACCCGAGGTCATAAATTCACTAGTTTCATTATAGACTTCCACGACCTCCTCCTCATCCGAATCCTTCTTGTCACCACTAGTCTGCGCAACTTTCTTCTCCACTCGACCCACAGTGCTACCTCCCTGATTACCATCATCGTCCTTAAGAATGTTGAACGGGTTTGATATTGGAACCTGGTTATTCATCGGACTCCTCAAGGACGATTTTGGTTTAGGTTTGACAACTGGTCTGTAAACTAACTTAGGCTTCTGATTTTTCATATGGAGGCCTTGGTTATTAACTTTCTTTTTCTTAGCACCCACACCCTGAAAAACATCATTATTCTTTTCAGAATCTCCACTTGAAGTAACTTGAGGGTTCTTTGGGCACAAGCTATCATCATGACCAAACACACAGCAAGAGGAGCACCTTAAAGGCTCCCAATCATACTCAATTCTGACCTCTACCTTTGAATGACCATTACCATCCAAAGATGGGATTGCAACAGTAACACTCTTCTTTAACTCAGCCCCTGCCTGAACTTCAATAAGCGCTCTAGCATAGCTGCTTCTTCCCCAAGACTCAGCACACATCGTGGCAGTGTACGAATCCAACATCTTAGGAATCCCAATCTTAGAAGCAACCAAGCTAAGACCATCCTCGGTAAATGCCGTTAACGGCACATCATGCATCTTGGCCCAGACTGGAACACTTTTAATATCCTCTTTTTCCATCTTGATAGATGGCGACCATTCCTTCAAAATAATCGGTACACTTCTGATCAACCAAGGACCATCCTCTAACATTTGATTCATCCCTTCCTTAGTTTTAAACTTAAAGAAAAAGAACCCGTTTGCATTCATCATTAGCCTTGACAGACCATATTTAACCCAGTTATTTTTTGCAAAATAACCGACCACAGGAAATGCCAAACGTTTACCCAGAAAATATCCATACAAAGTGTTAGCATACCTATCATTTACTTGTTGAACCGATGACAATTGAATTACAACATCAGCACCGTCAACTGTTTCGGTAGACTCCATTGCCCTTAAATTCACCTTAACATTCTCCTTAGTGTTCTTAACAATGTTAGCGAATGAAATTGGATCTGCAGCCCCTGAATTTCGTGCTTTTCCTTGTGCAGCCGAAAAACTCATTCCATCCAGATCTGTTGATGGTGAATATCCCATATTGGGATAATCCCAACTTTGTGCAGCCGGTTTCTCCACTGGAATGGGCACCGTGAACTTCGAAAGTTCATTGATGATGTTTGGACGTTTAGGATCAATCTGATTGTTAATCAATAAACCCCGCCTAGGTTGCAACGTGTTCCCTTCAACATTAACAACTCGGCTGGCCAAACCCTCAAACGAGTATGAAGGTCTGCCGCCGCCATCAAAATTTGTGTTATGTTCATCCATTCAGAATATCCACTCTCTTTAACCGTATGTAGTATCAAGCTCGAAGAACCAGAACACCAAATCAACTCGTCGCACCAACAAAAAACGAAAACCAAACAGAAACCCTAAACTAGCGATAAACCCTAACCCATGAAATCAAATAAATCTGATAGCTTACTTGGAAATCAGGCCGATAACCAATGAACAAACTATTCAAAATCTGGACTTTGGAGGCGATTGAAAGGAGAAATAAATAAAACCCTAACTGAAAATCGAAACAGAACTGCTAACAGATTTTCTTTTAGATGTTAGAAACTTCTAATAACTAATCTGTATCAGAATTGACGATGAAAAACTAGGGTTTCGGATGAAAGAACAGAATCGCCATTTGCTAGAGAGAGAATTAGAATCTCATGCTGAAAAAAAGTATTGCGACATAATTAACCAACTCAAATCAAGTTGGTTATAGTTTATAAAATCTCGTAGCCATGATTCTTAACCCAAAACATTTATTTAATAAAATCAAATTGTAAAACATCTCGTAAAAATCTAGTTAATAAAACTCGTATAGTTTATATTATTTCGAAAACCTCGTTTGTGTGACATCGTTTCAAAATCGTTTACCCAAGTGAACTAAATAACGCCACGGTATGTAATATGATGAAAACACTTATATATAGGAAGTACCAGTGGCGTATCCACCATGCTTTCATCACATTACACCCGTCCCGTTATGTAAACACTAACCGAAAACCAATCGTTTACCCAAATCGTTTAATTCGTTAAAAATCGCTTTAGTCGTTTAAATCATTCTCGTTTTAAATCGTGAAAACTACTTTTGATTGTCTCGCTAATAACATCCAAACCTTCGTGACTCGACTATCTCGCCTATCGCTTCTTGCATTAATAAACCACCAAAGGGTAAATTAACAATCACAGATTCAGTCGTTACCCACCTAACCCACACATAACCATGGGTGCAGTCTGATAACGGGATTTGTCAGATCCTATGGTACCATAACCTAATACTGGTCGGTTCGGCCAAAACTAATGGATATTATTCGTTATGTAAATACAACCAACAAGTTTGTTTACTATATCGAAATCGTTATTAATTTAATATAAAAAATTTTAATCGTTTTTGAATCCTTTGTTATAATATCGAAAATCGTTTTGAAAACCATCGTTAAAACCTTGAAAACATTTAGCACACATGAATCACCCCAAAACAATTGAAAACAGTAAAATAGGGGAACTATGTACTCACCTGAGAATGCTTAGAGGTCTTGAACAACAACCAAGCAAAGCTAGAGGGAGCATGGAATCAATCGGCAACCTAATAACTATATAAATAAACTAGACCTTAGTTGGAAGATCGGATAGGATGAGGTTTTGTAAACCAAATGAGTATTGGAACTCATATGACATGGTTTAACAAAGTCTACATTCTAAATCGAAACCTAACCTAAGTGCTTTCGACCCATTGTGAACCATTAAGGTAGCTTAAGCTACTT
>JARYGA010060318.1:0-65087 GCA_030545235.1 Helianthus tuberosus | reverse complement strand
TACAACTTTATGCACCATGACCATTGAGTTAATCAACACACGAGCAGCTTTATGAATCACGTGAATCGACCGTGATATTTGACGACGTTTTGAAACACTATCTGGGGAAAGGAACACCATGAAGGTGCCTGTATTTTGTCCTAGAGCTCCTAGGGGAGGAGCAACTTCACGCGAAGTCTACCTAAGTGTGACTTCAGGATTTGGGAGGTACACCTTCTTGGTGACGTAGTCAACAGAGTAGGGATACACGCAGATCTCGCAAGAGATCCATTTCATTAGATAATGATCGGCACCAAATAGTCTATCGGGGATACAGTAATTTCTTGGTTTAGCTAGATACTAACGTAGATTCATCACAGGATTTTCGAGGATTTCGCAGCTTTAACCTCTTTAGCACAGCAGGGGGCTGTGTACTCGTGGGAGACAGGCGGGAGAACGTCATTTCATCTTTCGAATCCCAACTCTACAATGCACTGAGCATCGTCTTTACCTACGGGTACGGGTGATCTAGCGGTATACCATGATGCTCCAGATCAGAGTCCCAGTTACACGCCGATGCAACACGAGAGAGTGATGACTTACGGAATGGTGTTATGAAGAGGAACTGCACGACATACAATCTGCGGTGGAAACCGTAGTCGTTGGATTTAAGTGGGAGGCATTACTTGGACGGTACCGAATGCACTACTTAGACCGATCACAAGGGCCTCCCGTGTACCCTGGTTATGAGAGAGTTAAATCAGTTAATGGTATCACTGGATGGAACTTTTGAATGATTTTGACTGTGAAACCTGAACGTGCACGAGCTTTGCAACTCACTATCGACTCTAACTTACTTGATCCGATTCGCTCTGTTCAAACTGGTAAACTCAAGGAACAGAATTTGCAAGTTAAACCCATGTGGGGCATGGAGAAGCAACCATTGACAGGTCAGACGATATTCGCTACCTCATGGAACGAAAGTGGGTCTCATTATACGGCAACTGTAGGGAAACTCATGTTGAACAAAGCAAACCGACCTCGATATTCTACTCGTCTGGGTTATGACGAGAGATATTAGGATCTATAAGTCTCGTACTGGTGATCGGGCATGAAGGCCCACATAGCAAGGTGTGTGAACGACGTTTGACTTGTGTGGAAGCCAAGGTGGAGCATCAGAAACTTTCTGGGTTATGTCAGTAACCAGAGACACCCATTGGGAGGATTAGAACAGACTGCCACATATTTTGTCACTGGTCTACCTAAAACTCAGAACGGAAACAGTATCACCTGGGTGATCGTTGATTGTCACATGCAACCAGTACACCCTATTGCAACCAAGGAAACTAACGAGTCTTCACAGCTTGTGGATATTCCTTTGAGAGAGGCGGCCTTTTTAGGCACGAGATGTCAACTCCTGTTACCTCTGATTTTGAGCTATACCTGATTTATGACAGACGATACACAACACCATTGGCTCACGTCTAGACATGAGCATTACTTATCACCATAGGATAAATGGTCAGAGTAAACGAACCCCCCCCCCCCCGATACTAGAAGACATGCTGCGAGCATGTGTGTGATTGACTTAGTGAAAAGTGGAAGGACACATACCTTGGCATAGTTCTACCGTAGCAGTCACCATTCTAGTATTCAGACAACTCTGTTTGAGGCATGGCATGGACAATAATGCTAAACTCCTTGCTGGACTAAGGAGGATGACAACCTAATCACAAGAGCAGGACTTGTACTCGAAGCTCTTGAGAAGATTGCTTAGTTCGGAAATTGTTTGGCGGCAACGCGCGACCGTCAGGAAAGCCGATAAGTTTAGGAAACACTGGGAGTTCGCTATAGGCGAGCGAGTCTTCCTGAAGTTTTCACCCTGGGAAGGTGTAGTACGCTTTGGAAAGCGCGACAAGCTTAACCTGCGTTACGTTGGGCCATTTAAAATCCCGGAGCGGATCAGTAAAGTGGCCTACAAGCTCGAGTTACCTGCTGAGTTAGGTAATGTTCATGATATCTTTCATGTTCCGCAATTGATGAAGTGTTTGTCTGATGAAACACTGATTGTGCCATTCCAAGAGTTGAAGATTGACGACAAGCTGCAATTTGTCGAAGAACCCGTTGAGATCATGGACCGAGAGGTCAAAGTACGTAAGCACAGTCGTATTCCAATTGTTAGAGTCCGTTGGAACTCGCGGCGAGGACCGGAGTTCACTTGGGAACGAGAAGATCAAATGAAGCTCAAGTATCCACACCTCTTTCCTAAAGACAAGCCTGAATCTAGCAAAACTGGTGAATCTCGGGACGAGATTCCTCTTCAAGGTGGGGATGATGTCACACCCGAGCAGAATCCGCAACAACCTTGATTTCTTCCCTCGTTCGTTCATGCGTGCTTGTCAAATTTCGGGACGAAATTTCTTTCAAGTTGGGGATGATGTGACAACCCGAAATTCCAAGGTTAGTTGGTAACCTTGATTCCTCGTTAATTCTTTGTCTTTCACGTTAATTGCCATTCTTGGTCCTTTATGTTACTTGCTAGGGTAAAACTGTTGGCGACTTTGTGCTACACACACATATACTCTTATTACCTTTTTTGTTTGGTCCACACTTGTGTTGAAACCAATTCACACAAGCCGCTCAAGCCAAACCATCACTTGGGTTATTAAGCCATTCATGGATATTAGAAGCCCATTTACGTAATAGATTAGCACATGTGGGTTCGGCCCACATTATTTCGATTTATATTAAGGGGAGGGGGCGTGCATATATCTCGATCATTATCACAAGAATAAACCCTACCCCTTCCCTAAGTTCGTGCAGCAACAGTAGCAGACCCCTTTCGAGTGCATTAGTCGTCGATCAAAACTTGTGGGTTAGTACGTCTATTTGATGCTTGTGTTTATGCGATTTCATGATTAATACACATAAAATCGATATTACATGTTAGTTGTTAGTGGCTGATATTGGGTTGTGTGTAAGTATATTATATGCATGATGCTTGATATTGATGCCAATCGGTTGTGTGTGAGCATGATTGATAGACTAGGTATGATTAATAGGCTATACATGAAATTAATGTTGACCCATGTGCAACCAAACTCAAATCAGGAAGACACATAATGAAGTTGTCAGTAGGCATGTGATATGCATGAATGATGAGTATGATTATAAATAGATTTGATGATATTGGTGTATTTTTACTTGTTTAATTGTTATTCGGTTATGGAGAGCAAATCATAACTGTGAATCGATGATGTTCATGTATGATAATGATATGGTTCATAATCATGTACATTAAATCCCTAATGATATTACCCATGATTACATGATTGGTTGTTATTTATATTGCATGACTGGATTGATTTAGGATGCTTTGGTTATAATCATTATTGAGCAAAACTTTAACAGATCATGTAATTAATTTAAAGTTCTAATCAATAAGTTAAATTGTGCTGAGTTGATAATGCACATCGTTCATGACCAAATAATTTATGATTTTCGTATAACATGATAGTGGGCCTCGAGTTGTGTTGACTGAATATATGTGATGGTAATTATATGTTCATTGGTGGGCTTTACATGTTAGCCGGCCGTTATAATAGAGGACTGAGTAACTGGGCCACATAATGGAAATGGGTTATTTTATCACGGGCCGAACGGATGTAATGGGTGGATAGTAATGCGAGTGTTATTTAAGTGAACTGTTAATGGGCCGGGTGGTTTGGGAACAATGTGATGGACCGCCCTCTCTTAATATGGGCCGATGGCCAACCGGACCACATGGTTAAGTGATTAAGGAGTTAAACTGTTAAATGGATATGGAGACATGATATTGTAGTCAACACTTGTACTGGAACCGAATACCTGCTAGGAGAATTCTAGTGGGAGACTAATTATTATATTGCATGATTTCTTGATAGGACATAGCATGTTTACTTGAATGGTGAACTGAACCGTTTGTAATGTGCCATCATGATGTAATGTGAACTTGTGTGAGCATACACCTAAGACCTATTATGATATACGTGTTAATATGTGCTGTGCTTGATGGCTATGTGTTTGGATAATATGTGATTTATATGTATGTGACACTGATTGTCGGTAACCACGATAGGGTCTGGTTAATCAACGTGGAACGAGTAACGTATCGTAACATACCGAGCTAATCTAAGGTGAGTTCACTACATTCGAGCATGCGTCCCAGTGGTTGGGGACAGTCAGTGGTTTGGGTAAAAACGGGTATATTGGTTAATATTCTCACCTATCATTTTTGTAAGTCCCTTATTCGGGTATTAGTTGGTAGCGCTACTTAGGTTTGGCACCCTCACACCGCTCCTGGATAGGACGGATGTGAACTAATGACCCAGTCGGGCCCAGTACTAGATAGGAGTACGTGGGATAGGGCAGTCATGTATTTCAGGAGCCGTCTTGTTCAGAAAGGAGATATTAACAACATTACTTGCATTGGTTATTGAACTGTTTTACATACAACTGGAAACAAACGTTTTCTAAAACTGTGAACTCGCCAGCTTTGTCTGATACACTTGTTACATGCTCGCAGGTCGTTAGCTGAGATACTTTGGGACTTGCTATCTGGAGCAGCTGAAGTGGGCATGGTCTTGCTGGACGTATTTATTTTATTGGTTTATTGATACATTACTTTGGTGTTAAAACTGGTTAACTTTGCTTCCGCTGATACTTTGGTTTTCATTCAAACTTACAGACAATGTTTTATTTACAATCAAGTACATTATCTTTTAATTAAATGCGTTTGATATAATTAGTGGCTCGTTGTTGGATCGTCGCACTCCTAATAGGGACATACCCTAGGTGGGAATTTGGGGGTGTGACAAATTATACATGGAAAGGATATTCTGGTAATTTACCTAAGGCATATAAACTACCTATCATACAACTACTTAAACGTTGTGACCATAAGGTATAACCTCGGAAGGTTATTCCCTATACACTATGGTCACCTAATGTATTTGGTCGGATCCTAATGATCGACCAAATGGGTCGGGTTCGAAGGTATAAGCGATTTATCAGATCGCTTACCCTTACGACCCTAGACAACGTGGTAATCAGTAGGCATAGTCCCAAGGGACTATAACCATCGTGATTACAATCACGTTGCGAAGTTCAAACGAACTTCGCATTGACCATAACTGGTCAACGCTGAAAGTCAAACAAAGTTTGACTTTCGGACTCGAAAAGCAATAAAAGAAAGAAAAGAACGAAAGGATACTTACGAAGGGTCCCCGAATGCTAATCGTGATCAAAATAACTCAGGTATGAAACAATGGTTCCAACTTAGAGTCTTTTTAATCAGATTATTGTGAGTTTGAAGCAATGGGGGGTGGGGTATTTATAGTTTTCGGGTAACCGTTAAGATCGTTTCATGGAAACCGTGCTCGAATCTTGTGCGTACACTTGTCACAAAGTTGTGGTAACTTAAAAATGGTCCTAATGAGCTGAATGTGCAGTTGTGAGTGTGTGGTTGTGGATTAAACAGCTGGAATCAGCTGACTAATCGATCTTATCTGTTCTGGAAGGCTGACGCGGCCCGCTTCAGGATATACCAAAACTCAGGCGGGCCGCCTGGACATGTCTGATCAGAAATAAGTTTCCATTTTGACAGTTTCAGTCCCTGTTGTGTTTTAAGCCCATTTCCGACACTTCTAAGGCCCGTCAAGCCAACTTTAAGGCCCTAAAATGATGCCTAAACATTGTGGACATGAAACATGCTCAAAAATATGTCGGATGTTGGTTCGTTTGGCCGTACGAACGCGATGTTCGCTTAATTACGACGGAATGCGCACAAGCGCGAAAAACGATCCAAAATGCATGACGAATGGATTTTTCTTATGCCAAACACTAAAATAAAATATTTTAGTGCTTACATAAATTTTTTGGATGTCCAGATGTATTCAGAACGTAAGTTATGCGCGAAAATGCAAATTTGTGCACTTTTTGACACTTTTAGTCCCTGAATGACCCAAAAGTTTGTTTTAGCATACCGAACCCCTCAAAGCCTATTTCTAAGCTATGTGAAGGATATTTATGGTATGTTTAACTTATGGTCATGTTCCGGAATGTTTGTTACAGTTCAAATTGGCATACTTTCGCAGTTTGTCAAGTTTAGTCCCTGTAAGCGAATTAACTTGTTTTTGCCATACCAAAGCCTTCAAAACTTATTTCTAAGTTATGTAAAGGTTATTTAAGGTATGTTAAATATATGTCACTATTCCGGAGTGTTCGTTGGATTAAACTTGTTATATTTACGCATCAGAGCGCGTATAACCCTCCAGAAAGCGATTTAAAGCTTAAAATCGAACAAGAGTTGATATGTGCAAACGATACACATATTTTTATAAATCACAAGTATGAAATACAATATTTCATTGGTTTGGCATTTGTTTGATGGTCGAAGTGACACAGGTGTCACAGTCTCCCCTACTTTAGGAAATTTCGTCCCGAAATTTAATTCTAGAGGAAACTTGTGAAGACAGCTGTGACGATTTCGCCTTCTAATAGATCCATTGAACCCTTAAGTAATATTCTGGACCATGTTAGGACTCTTAGCGAATTTGTTAACCCTCAAAGTGAATTCCTTGTATTAGTAGAACATGGAATTTTTGAACTACGGACAGAAGAACGTTTCTTATGAAGTCTTATCATTGGAAACTTATGTGTGCTTGAAATTAGAATTGGGGAGTGTAAGATAAAATGACATCGGTCAAAGTCCGAGACTTCTCCCGTATCATTTTTCTCGTCACTATAGGTCTTAACACATGACAAAACTTCTTGTGGTTTCTGTGCACTGAATTTCATAATTATGTAGGCCTCCATAATTACGTAATTCCTTGCACAGTCCGCATAGTTCATTTCAGAATGCGTAGAGGAAAAATCAATTGGATAAACATGAAGCAACTTGACTAGATCACCAAAGGATCTTTTTAACTAAATCAACGAACGATCTTTTTAACTAGATCAACATATGATCTTCTTAACTAGACCGTCGTACGATCTCCTTAAATAGACCACTTAAGGGATCTTTTTTAATTATATCATCACATGATATTTCTAATCAGATTTTCAAAATCAATCTGTTTAACCAGACCACCCAAGGGGTCCAATTATAGAATAGTACTTTAAAACCCAAGGGACTTGACTACAACGTAGAAGTCCATTAAGGATTTAACATTGTAACTTTGGATATCCTATTATGAATCTCTCATACGAGATATGAAAGATTTTACGAGGATTTGGATGGATCACATACAACCACAAACATGTAAGAAAACACATAAGCACAAAATTAGTTAACTTGATTGGATATTTAAAGCACGCTAGAAATCCAATCCATGAATTTCATTTGGTACTTTAATCATTTTCAAGGATCCATCTATAAAGATAGAAGAATTCTCAATAAGAGTTTGGCTTTGTTTCTTAAAAGAAACAAGTGTTAAAGGTTCTTGGGGAGATCACAAGTGATCATAAAATGACAGAACCATACGAGTAGTTTGTCTTTGGGTTGACATCATAAGGTTGCATCAAACATTCATATAAACGCATAACTTTTGCATAAATAAAAACAACAAATCTTTATTTATGTAACAACCGAATTGTCTTGAAGTGTTACAAGATAACAACCAAGGAATTACAAAACACTAATTGTTCACTGCTGCATCATTGTTCATGTTTGCCTCATTGATGTTAAACACTCGTCCACGCGCTGGAGGTATGTTAACAAGTCTTGGGTAATTGTTCCTGTAGTGGGTAAGGTCACCACAGTTATAACATGACCCTGGAGGGAACCGTGCTTGAACAGCAGCAGGGTTTGCAGCAGCTTGATTTGCATAACGACAAACATTGATCAAATGTCCCAACCGCCCACAGTGGGTACATTTATGACACTGCTCTTGCTCCAAATGATGACGGTTGCACTTGTTGCACAAAGGTGCGGTACCAACATAGTTTTGCCTTTTGCGAGGTTGTGTTGGCTGGTTTGGTGCAACCTGTTTGTCTTGAGCAGTTACAGCGTAGTTTTGAGAGGCTTTGCGCTTCTTATTCTTGGACACCTCAGCATTTTCTTCCTTGGGTTCCACTTGAGCAGTCTTGTCAGATGGTCTTGAGTCGCCCTTTCGAAACAGCTTACGCTTCCTGATGTGGGATTCAGTTAGGGTGGCAGACAGTTCAATGGCTTGTCTGACAGTAGTTGGGTTACTGCCAGTAACAATATCCTGAACTAGGTCAGGAAGACCATCCGTATATTTCTCGATCGCTTTGTCCACAGGAGTTACCGTAGCAGGGCACAAAAGGCTCAATTCTTCATAACGGTCAGTATAGGCTCGATGCTCGCCACTGTCTTGCTTCAAATCATCAAACTCCCTCTCCAAAGCTCGCAGTTCATGACGAGGGCAAAACTCCTTCATCATAAGAGCCCTAAGTTCAGCCCAAGTTTGGGCTAAAGCAACCTCAGCACCACGGTCTCTCATCACCCCGTTCCACCATGTAAGAGCCCTCTTCTGAAACACACTCGAAGAAAACTCGACCTTGCGATTTTCAGGACACTGAACATGACGGAAAGTATTCTCAATGCTCTCGAACCATTGTAGAAGCCCAGTTGCTCCCTCAGAACCACTAAACTTGAGCGGTTTAGCCGAGTTAAAATTCTTGAAATTGCATGGAGCATTGTTGTTGTTGATGGCTTGCATCATTTGAGCATAAAGATTTGGGAAGGCAATAGCCATTTGCTGCGCGATGATTTCCGCCAGTTCGGCATTCGCCATCTGATTGTCACGTCGAGGAGGCATTCTAAAAGAGGAAACATGAATGGAAATGAGTGAGAGAATTAGACGAAAAGAATGAGATGAAACAAATCTGATGAAAGCAAGGATAGTAGTCATTTGTTCGCATTACAAAGCAAACAAACTACACACAGTGACTAATGAAAGTAAATGGGTCAAAAATAATGTATCGCGAAGACATGCTCGCCTATAAGTGAACACTCATCCCAAGAATTCCCAGGTAAGCACAACTGGTCTCGCGTCTGATGAGATATATACGAAGTGCTTGCCTAGACCGAAAACCCAGAATACAGGCATTCACCCTTCCAGTTTGCACGTGTTCACATTATTTAAAACCCAAAACCTTGACGAGATTTTGAAAACTCAAAGGGGTTCAAAACCATATAACAGAAGGTTCAAAACCTAGCAATCAATCATCCTAGAACAGATGATTAGTTTTCAAAGCGGGATAGAAATTTATGTTCTTATTGTGGTTGTCACCTAAGAATAAGTGACGGTATTGTTTTAAAACTAAACACAAGAAAACTTGTGTTAGGTTCCTAGGAAGGTTATAGTCTAGGTCAAAGCATTACTAATAACCTAATTCCCTATAACCATTGGCTCTGATACCAACTTTTCTGTCACACCCCGACCACGAAAAGCAACTAGACGTGGCGGAAACGTCGGGGAGTGTTGTAACAGAATCATTGTTTCATAACCATGGAATAAATAAATTCTGTTTTATTGAATAAATGAACTCATTGTTTTAATACAATCATATAAGTACAACTATGATCTTCCGAGTTTTAAAGTTTGCTAAGGCACGAGTCCATCCTAAGTGTAGCATGTATCAACAATCATTGCAAAGCAGTACCTGAAACATATGTAAAAATAGGTACGTCAGCATAAAAATGCCTGTGAGATACATAGGTTTTGTGAATATAGGATTCATGACTTATAAGTTTAGAAAATGTTGTTTAACAAAAGTCAGTCATGATCCTTGTAAACTGTTTTGTTTTGTAAATCGTTTGAAAAACAATAAGATCAGATGATATGTATAAATAAATGTAAGGTTAAATGAATAACCATATAAAATGAGTTTGTATAAGATAAGTTGCTTGTAAAACAATATTTTGATAAAAAGGCTTATAGTATATTTGAAAATATACTTTGGATTTTAAGAGAATCGAATGAGTAATATATTAAAGTATATTTCAGTTGCAATATCATTAACCCAAGTGTACTAAATAACGCCACGGTATGTAATGTAATGACAACACTTATATATAAGAAGTACCAGCGGCGTATCTACCATGTTTTCATCACATTACACCCGTCCCGTTATCTAAACCCTAACCAAAACACAATCGTTAGAATGATAGTATATTAAATATACTTCAGTTGTTTAAAATAATAGTTTTAAGTAGTATATTACAAGTATACTTCGGATTTATAGATAACATATCAAAATATGCTTTGGATGTGATAAATAACATATTAAACTATGTTTTGGTTTTGTAAATAACATATCAAAATATGCTTTGGATGTGATAAATAACATATTAAACTATGTTTTGGTTTTGTAAATAACATGTCAAAATATGCTTTGGATGATTAACAAAATATATGTTGGTTTTGTACAATATCACACATGGGAGTATATCAAACTATACTTTAAAAGTGTGATTTAAGAATTCATTCAGACCTAGTGCATCAAAATACACCTTTGAGACTATAGGGATACCACAAAGGCAATCCCTATTTGGATGGAGAAACAAATTGGTTTCAGACATTCCATGACAACAGGAATGGGGTGTCAAATCCTATAGCGCTATATCATACTAACAATCGGTCTGGTTAACATAAAATAAGTACAATTCAACAATTCATTTTATGTTCTTTGAGAAATAAATGTTTAAACCATAGATAGTCATTTAGTTTGTCAAATGATAAGTAATAACATGTATAATCAATTATACTTTGAAATCATGAAAATAACAGATAGGTACACATGCTTCACCCCAAAACAGTTTGAAAACGGTAAAAGAGGGGAACTATGTACTCACTTGAGATTTCTCAGAAGTCCTAGGATAACCACCAAGCAATGCTAGAGATCACGGATATCAAACGGCACCTAATATAGGTAACTATGTTAATAAACCGGACCTCGATCGGAGGATCGGATAGAATGAGGGTTCGTAAACCAAACGAGTATAGAGACTCGTGTCATATGGTTTAACAAAGCCTACATACTAAATGAAACCTAGCCTAATTGTTTACGACCCATTACGACCCGTTTAGGTAGCTTATGCTACTTTAACGCATCGTTCACGTGAAACGCGTTCGGACCGCCTAACTAGTCCTATGACAAGTATTATATGCCTAAACATGTTACATAATCAGTTATGTGACAAAAGTTTAGGTTACATATGCTTAATTACCAATTATACATGAAAAGAATATTCTGGTAATTTACCTAAGGCATATAAACTACCTATCATACAACTACTTAAACGTTGTGACCATAAGGTATAACCTCGGAAGGTTATTCCCTATACACTATGGTCACCTAATGTATTTGGTCGGATCCTAATGATCGACCAAATGGGTCGGGTTCGAAGGTATAAGCGATTTATCAGATCGCTTACCCTTACGGCCCTAGACAACGTGGTAATCAGTAGGCATAGTCCCATGGGACTATAACCATCGTGATTACAATCACGTTGCGAAGTTCAAACGAACTTCGCATTGACCATAACTGGTCAACGCTGAAAGTCAAACAAAGTTTGACTTTCGGACTCGAAAAGCAATAAAAGAAAGAAAAGAACGAAAGGATACTTACAAAGGGTCCCCGAATGCTAATCGTGATCAAAATAACTCAGGTATGAAACAATGGTTCCAACTTAGAGTCTTTTTAATCAGATTCTTGTGAGTTTGAAGCAATAGGGGGTGGGGTATTTATAGTTTTCGGGTAACCGTTAAGATCGTTTCATGGAAACCGTGCTCGAATCTTGTGCTTACACTTGTCACAAAGTTGTGGTAACTTAAAAATGGTCCTAATGAGCTGAATGTGCAGTTGTGAGTGTGTGGTTGTGGATTAAACAGCTGGAATCAGCTGACTAATCGATCTTATCTGTTCTGGAAGGCTGACGCGGCCCGCTTCAGGATATACCAAAACTCAGGCGGGTCGCCTGGACATGTCTGATCAGAAATAAGTTTCCATTTTGACAGTTTCAGTCCCTGTTGTGTTTTAAGCCCATTTCCGACACTTCTAAGGCCCGTCAAGCCAACTTTAAGGCCCTAAAATGATGCCTAAACATTGTGGACATGAAACATGCTCAAAAATATGTCAGATGTTGGTTCGTTTGGCCGTACGAACGCGATGTTCGCTTAATTACGACGGAATGCGCACAAGCGCGAAAAACGATCCAAAATGCGTGACGAATGGATTTTTCTTATGCCAAACACTAAAATAAAATATTTTAGTGCTTACATAAATTTTTTGGATGTCCAGATGTATTCAGAACGTAAGTTATGCGCGAAAATGCAAACTTGTGCACTTTTTGACACTTTTAGTCCCTGAATGACCCAAAAGTTTGTTTTAGCATACCGAACCCCTCAAAGCCTATTTCTAAGCTATGTGAAGGATATTTATGGTATGTTTAACTTATGGTCATGTTCCGGAATGTTTGTTACAGTTCAAATTGGCATACTTTCGCAGTTTGTCAAGTTTAGTCCCTGTAAGCGAATAGCCTTCGAAACTTATTTCTAAGTTATGTAAAGGTTATTTAAGGTATGTTAAATATATGTCACTATTCCGGAGTGTTCGTTGGATTAAACTTGTTATATTTACGCATCAGAGCGCGTATAACCCTCCAGAAAGCGATTTAAAGCTTAAAATCGAACAAGAGTTGATATGTGCAAACGATACACATATTTTTATAAATCCCAAGTATGAAATACAATATTTCATTGGTTTGGCATTTGTTTGATGGTCGAAGTGACACAGGTGTCACAGCATGTTTAACTTATGATCATATTCCGGAATGTTCGTTACTATACAAATCAGCATAGTTTCGCAGTTTGACACAAATAGTCCCTGCGATCGAACAAACTTGATTTTAACACACCAAACCATTCAAAACTTATTTCTAAGTTATGTAGAGGTTATTTAAGGTATGTTAAGCCTATTTCACTATTCCGGAGTGTTTTTCGCGTTAAACTGATTACGTTTACGCACCAGTTGTATAACCTTCCAGAAAGCAATTTAAAGCATGAAATCGGACTCGAATCAAATCGTCAAATCATCAAACACAAATATACACATAATAACACCAAAACACATCGTTTTATTGATAATTGATATTGTTTTACATTGTACATCGATTACAGAGCACAATTGTCACACAAGGATCCTACCCTCAGTATCCAAGATCCTCATCACAGGTTCAAGGATCCTCATCGCAGGTTCAAGGATCCTCATCACAGGTTCACGGATCCATGGAGTATCCTCCAAGACCTTCAGCTCCGATGTATACTGGATCCAACATCTTTCAGGATCAAGAATCCTTAAGGAGTCAACAACCCAGAAGTTCAGAGATTCATGTGGGAGACTTCATCCCCATGCAGACTATTGCCTCATCTGGTCCCACGATCATTCTAGAATCACATCAGTTTGGATTCACATCTGGAATCCCAGCCTCGAATCAATCAGGAGGTAACACTTTAAATACATCTTATAACACTAACCATGGCTCTGTGCAGGAACCAGTGATCAACCAAGCTATGGCAAGAGAGTTGCAAAAACTCAAGGATATGATATCTAGTGTCCCAGGAGTGGTTAAACCCATTCCTAAGATCCTAGATGGGAGTCACAGAGGGTCATGTTTTGCACCACCTATATGTGATGCAGAGATACCAAAGAGATTTCAAACACCATACATGAAGCTCTATGATAGTACAACTGATCCAGAAGAGCATGTAGCTCAATACAAGGAAAGAATGGAGATTAACCCCACTCCTGAAAGGTTAAAAGAAGCATGTCTTTGCAAGGGTTTTGGATCCACACTGACGGGATCAGCTCTTAAATGGCTGCTAAGTCTTCCCCTTACTCTATTACTTCATTTTCTTATCTAGTTAACTTGTTCAATAGCCATTTTTCATGTAGTAGGAGATTTGAACGTTTAACTAGTGATTTATATAGGGTAACCCAAGGTCACAATGAGTCACTAAGGGATTACATAACTAAATTCAGTAGAGAATCCTTAGAGATTCCCAATCTGGATATTACCACAGCTGTAGAGGCTTTTAAAATGGGTTTGCTCAAGGATTCACAATTCTATGATGATCTTGTTATGACCCCTTGCAGGAACCTTGATGAAGTAAGAAACAGGGCACTTAGGTTCATCTGTTTAGAGGATGATAAAAGGATCCAGGAAAGACTGTCAGGATCCTCAAAGCAAGAAAAGCAAGGATCCTATTTCATGAATAACAAATCTAAGTCATACAACAAGTCTGACAATCAAAATGTAACACCCGAAAATTTTAAAACATAAAATGTAACAACCCTTATGAATTATAGTCCAATAGGAAACCCTAATTAAGACACCCAAGTAATTCTGTACTAACCCTAAGATTTTCAGAATTTTCAGAATCAGGATTAGGGCCCCTAAAACTCAGGGGGGGTATTTCCTACTTGATAATTATCTTAATAAACTTACGGAGGAAGTTGAATTTAATGATTTTGTCGACTCAGCTAGGCTAGTTCCACGCGTGGCAACCCTATAGTGCATTGGTGTCCTTTACGGACCGTAACCTTATGATGCTTACGATCCGTAAGCAGCCTTACGGACCTCAACCTTCTTAAGCTTACGGTCCGTAAGCTTGTCAAATTTCGTGTATAAATAGCAGGCCTTGGCACTTGAATCTGGGCACAAAATCGACGAAGAAACTCAAAATACACGCTGAGATTTCGTCCGATTACTCTCAAAACACACACGAAACACTAATTAAGTATAGCGGGGTGCTGCAAAACAGGGTAATTACTCGATCGCTATTACGATTCATTGTCCGATCAATCAATATATCCAATGGATGTTTAAGTGCTGCCCACATTAGGGTTATACTTTGTCATTCGTCATTAATTTGACGGATCATCGTTAATTCGATGGATAAAGTATTGTACTTTGTCGTTCGTCATTAATTTGACGGATCATCGTTAATTCGATGGATGAAGTATCGCACTTTGTCGTTCGTTGTGAGAATTTGATCTCGTGAGTTATCGTAAAAGCTGTATTAAGTTAATTACCTAGTTTGTGTGCAAATTAGGTTAAGAAGATAATCAGTAGGCTAAACTCTGCCGGTATAAACCTACAATTGAAAACAAGATAGCATTACCTGGAGATTTTAAGGTACGGATAGGTTCCTTTCTTTCAATTTATGTCGTTTTTATAAGAATCATTTCTTTCGATTTATGTCGTTTTGATACAAGTATAGCATTTCTGATTTTAAGTTCCGTATTAAGATTTAGTTATGAATTCCGTACGGATAGACTCTTTTCTTTCGATTTACTTCGTTTTGATATAAGTATATCATTTCCGATTTTAAGTTCCGTATTAAGATTTAGTTATGAGATAAGTTATAAGTTCTGATTTTAAATTCCGTATTAAGATTTAAGGTATAAGTTATAAGTTCAGTACGGATAGGTTCCTTTCTTTCAATTTATGTCGTTTTTATAAGAATCATTTCTCTTGATTTATGATGTTTTGATACAAGTATATCATTGCTGATTTTAAATTCCGTATTAAGATTAAGTTATGAAATAAAGTTATAAATTCCGTATTAAGATTTAGCTATGAAATAAGTTATAAATTCCGTATTAAGATTAAGTTATGAAATAAGTTATAAATTCCGTATTAAGATTAAGTTATGAAATAGGTGTTGAAAGTTACAAACGTTTTGAAAAAGGTTTTGTTTTACATCAGTTATTTAGAAAATGGTTTATGAAAAATATTATTTTCGTATTTACAAGTATACATGTTTGTGAGTTATTTGTTTATAAATTTACAAATCAAAATTCATACTCTAGTGGTTCCTTATTAACGAGACAAGGTTTTATCTTGTTTCGTTTAATAAACCACATTTTGGGGACGAAATTGTCAAGCTAGGATTGATATCCATACCTTGATGACTGGTTCCACTCTTATATTTTCAATCTCGCCAAAGATTCGTATTTTACAAGTTACAAGTTAAATATCTTAAGACTTATAAGTTATAAGTAAATAAGTTACAAATTTAATATGATATATAAGTATTATGTTACTCAAGTCAAATTGTTTTAAATTACTATGTCTTGTTTTTAAAACTCCTCACGTCTTTGATTATCGATTCCTTTGACAGTCTGTTCAATTCCTATTTTAAGCATTTGAATTTAGCTTTCATGTCATGCGATAGTATTATGTTAAGTTGTACTCATTATCGCATGTTCCGATATATGTTCCGTTTTGTTATGAAAATAAGTATTATAAGTTATGTGAATAAGATTCTTTGTATTCTGATACCCTGAGTGTCGCTTCTCGTGGAGTGTCCCACGAGCATGTTGTTGTGGCATCGACATCATGTGCTCCATCCGTGACGGAGAGATCAGTTCACGGCGTCTCTTAAAGTACAAGTGTGGTACATATAAGATTAGGGGGCGTATGGATCGATCCTAGGATTTAAGTTTTCAGGAAATGGATAACGGGTATGCCAACTTGCCATTTCGTGTGATAATTATGCAGGAGTAGCTACCTGTGTATTGTCACGTTTTCAGTTTGCTCATGGGTACCTCCGTAAGATATGATTATGAAATTAAGTTATTTGCATCGTCAAGTTCCATCTGGTTATCAAAATAAAATAAGCTTTTGTTTTCCTCTATCCGCACACTGGGCAAAAACTTTTCAAAACTTTCGAAATTTTGCTCAGACGTACGTTTTTTGTTGTTGTTGTTTTCTTCTTTACGTCAGGTTATCAAGACAAGCTGGGACGGAATATGGAAGAGTGCTCGAGTGTTTGGAAAAGACGATAGAAATAATTGTAATGGATTAGATATCCTTCATTAAGCTGTAAAGCCTTGTAATACATTTAAGTATAAATGGAATTATGTTTTTGATCTGACTATTGTTATTGTGACACGTCGGCCCGTTCCGGGACGGGGTGTTACACAAAATGTGCATGCTGTGGAGCAAGAGGAAGACGATGAAGATTATCCTCCTATTTCTGAATATTGCTTTGCTGTTGATAATAGTGAACTAATCTTGGCTATGCAGAATCTAGGTGATAAAGCTAGATGGCCTAGAAAGAATGACAAGCCAGCTGCCACCAAAGACAAATCGAAATGGTGTGCCTATCATGAAGATTTTGGTCATCTCACAGATGAATGTATAGCACTCAGGAAAGAGATTGGTTACCTCTTAAGCAAAGGATACTTGAAGGAGCTATTTGGAAGAAAGAAGTAAAGGATCCAGGATCCTGAAAAAAAAAATTCCAGAAGGGCTCCTGCTCCTCCAGCTGATGCCCAAATTATCAACTTCATCTCCAGTGGATCAGACATATGTGGCACTTCCTTTTCAGCAGCTAAAAGGCATGCGAAAGAGACAAAGATGGAGAATGGGGATAGGCCTATTCGAACTACCATCCTTACATAGGATAAAGTCATATCCTTTGATGAGGATGAGCGCGTGGATATCCAGGATCATCATCATGATGGTCTTGTTATTACATTGTTTATTTCTAACCATTTTGTTCGCAGGATTCTCATAGATGGGGGAAGCTCAGTGAACATTATCCAAATCGATGTCCTCAAGAAAATGAACATCCCTGAATCAGAAATTATCCCAAGATCATCAGTTCTTGTGGGATTCAGTGGAGAAACCAAGAACACTTTGGGGGACATTAAACTTTTTTGGGTAAAGGGTTACCCCGACGAATTTTATAAATGAACCAAATAAGTACAAGGATTGATGGGATTTTAACTTGTTTATCAAAGCAATTTCATCCAAATGAAATAAAAACGCAGCGGAAATAATATTTAAAACATGTTACTTTTATAAAGTAAATTTGATTTATAAGCGAAATCCCAAAACCCGGATCCATATATGAACATGCATACTATCAAACACAGCCATAGGATGTTTACAAAACTACTTTCTTGGAGTAAAGAATTTGAAACGGATGATACTTCTTGAATGGTTGCCTTCAAGAGTAGAAGACCTCAAGCTTGTATACCCCAAGCTTCCAACAAACACTCTAGTTTTAGCTAGGATTTGAACACTTGAATGAAACTTAAAAACCCCTTTGAACACTTGAATGTTGGCCGAAATTTTTGAGCAAAATGACAAGTCTCCCAAGTTCATCTACTTGTCATCTAAATATTTATAAAACATGAGAGAAGATCACCTCCCTTTTGGCCAATCAACACCCTTCTTACACATGCATTTAGGCTTATTGGACCAAAATGGTCTGGAAAAGACCACCCAATCAAGACCCATCTTACACATGCAAATGCATGAATTGTGATTGGACCACAAAAGTCTTGGGAAGACCATGTGGGGGCCGATTTTGGGAGGTTGTTTTTAAAAAAAATAAATTTTCTTTTAACAATTTTAAGTCTTGTTTATTTTATAACTTTTATAAAATATAACACCATATGTTTACAAGACTTTTGCAACCTTTTTAAAATGTTATTTAACCCATTAAATAACAAAATAAAATATTCTCTCATAATAAATTATCCACATAATTTATTGGTTTCTCAAGTGTAATTATTTAGAAAACCAATTTCTAAATATTGTAAGTGTTAATATTTATTTGTTTGATCATATCACAAATAAATAATATAAGTGTTTGTCTAGCTTGTATTTGGGTATGACTCGACTTGGATCATAACGTACTAGCCATATCAATTTAATATGAGTCTTGGGCATACAGAATCCAACAATCTCCCACTTGCACAAGATACATAGAAGATTGATGCAAGTAGTAAAGACCACCTAACTATAGCTTACTACCCCTAATACGTATGACTATATTTCCCATTCAATAACATCATCCCCTTCAAGTCCCATACTTGAACATGATTTAGGTGAATCTATCATTTATCCTTTCGTTACAGATGTCATGTTAAATCCAGAGACATAGAGTGATCACTCTCTGTTGATTTAACTTTAGCAGGCCTTAGACATCTTACTCTCAATGAATAAGAGGAACAAATCCCTTCTTGACTACATACGTCTCTCACAATCACCTTGTACCACACCTGAGTTTAGCCTTATGTACTGCCTTGCTACAGACAGCTAAGAACGGTTAAGGTATAATACTTGGTGAATATCAAGACCCAATATGTATCTCAGGTCAGAGGATACTATGATATTCTCCTTTACTCAAATTTACTTATGATCAATCACAAATGATTCCATGCAGTAATATTTGAGAGCGAGTCAGTCCAATATTTGTATCCCACAAATATCTATGAACTTTGGCAGCAACACTTTGCTCTATATTCATACTAAATGAATATCCACCAATCCAAGTTCATAATAGTCTTACATTCATATTTGTTCCCACAATTATGATTGACTACGGACATTTAGAATAATTAACTTATTCATGGATTTAAACATGCTAAAATGAAACGTGACTCAAAATACCATAAAAGAGTTAAAATAACAATTGTTTCAATATCCAAATACAAAATTATATCAAATCCAATCACTAGAATATCAAAGTCCTAAGGCACATGTATGACCCTCATGTTTTGCCCTGTCAAGGAGCTTCGTGAGTGGATCCGCAATGTTTTGATCGGTGTGAACTTGGCGGATACATATCTTTCCCTTTTCAACTTCATCCCTTATGTAGTTGAATCTCCGCTCGATATGTCTAGTCTTTTGGTGCGCACGAGGTTCCTTGATTTGAGCAATCGCACCCTCGTTATCACAAAAGATTTCTAGGGGGTCTTGAATGGTAGGGACCACCCCTAGGTCGGCTATGAATTTCTTCAACCATGCAGCTTCCTGGGCTGCCAATGAAGCGGCGATGTATTCTGATTCTGTAGTGGACAATGCTACCACGTCTTGTTTTGAGCTCTTCCAAGAGACTGCTCCTCCATTTAAAATGAAGACATACCCCGATTGTGATCGAGAATCACTTCGATCAGTTTGGAAACTCGCGTCCGTGTAACCCTTTACAACGAGTTCCTCCTCGCCAGATCCATATATTAAAAACATATCCTTAGTTCTTCTAAGGTATTTTAATATGCACTTAACAGCCTTCCAATGACTGTTACCTGGATTTTGCTGGTATCTACTCGTCATGCTCAAGGCGCATGAGACGTCCGGTCTGGTGCATATCATTACATACATGATGGATCCTATAGCAGACGCATATGGGACTCCTTTCATTTTCTCTTGCTCATCCTTTGAGCTTGGACATTGAGATGTATTCAATATTGTCCCCTTTTGAATAGGTACAAAACCTTTCTTAGAGTTCTCCATTTGGAACCTATTCAAGACTTTGTCAATGTATGCACTTTGGTTTAAACCTATCAAGCGCCTTGATCTATCCCTATAGACCTTTATTCCCAGAATGTAGGCGACTTCACCAACATCCTTAATGGAAAAACAACTTCCAAGCCAGGTTTTTACACCTTCCATAGTTGGAATGTCATTCCCAAATAGTAGAATGTCATCGACATACAATACTAAGAAAGTGATGATGCTCCCACTAGCTTTCTTGTACACACAAGCTTCATCGCCGTTCTTGATGAATCCAAAATTCTTAATTTCTTCATCAAAACGGTGATTCCAACTTCTAGATGCTTGTTTCAATCCGTAGATTGATTTCTTTAACTTGCTTACTTTGTCAGGATGTTTTGGATCGACAAAACCTTCAGGCTGAACCATATAGACATCTTCATCAAGATATCCATTAAGAAAAGCCGTTTTGACATCTAACTGCCAAATCTCATAGTCATAATATGCAGCTATGGCAAATAATATCCTGATTGACTTTAGCATTGCCACAGGCGAGAAGGTCTCATCATAATCAATCCCTTGAGTTTGAGTGAAACCTTTTGCTACAAGTCTTGCTTTATAAGTATCCAAGTTACCATGCATATCAGTTTTCTTCTTGAAAACCCACTTACTTCCAACTACTTTAGAGTTAAGTGGTGGCACAACCAATTCCCAAACTTGGTTGTCATACATGGATTGCATCTCTATGTTCATGGCTTCAAGCCATTTGTCAGAATCGGATTTTGACGTTGCATCAGGTATGTGGTTGGTTCATCTGAATCTACCACGTAGCATCCATCCATGAAAAATCCATATCTTTCAGGTGGACTACTAATTCTACCAGATCTGCGAACATTTTGTGTGTTCTGATCAACCTCTTGATCGTTTTCAACCTCTTGTTGAGTGCTAGTATCAACCAAACGTGTATCGTCTTGTGGTTCTTGATCATCCTCAAGTTCCACTGTTCTATCACTAGTTCCTTCCATAAGGAACTTAGCTTCTAAGAACTTACCCTTTCGAGCAACAAATACCTTTTGCTCGGTTGGGTCGTAGAAATAATATCCTATATCATCTTTAGGATATCCTACAAAGATACACTTAGTAGATTGAACTTCTAATTTATTTGGAGTGTATTGCTTAACATAAGCTTCACAACCCCAAACCCTTAGGAATGATAATGATGGAGGGTTTCCATGCCATATTTCAAAAGGTGTCTTTTCCACTTTCTTGGTTGGGGCCATATTTAGTATGCGAACTGCGGAGAGTAAAGCGTAACCCCAAAACGATAGAGGTAATGTGCTTCTAGCCATCATTGATCGAACCATATCTAATAGAGTTCGATTTCTCCTTTCGGACACACCATTGTGTTGTGGTGGTCCAGGTGGAGTAAGTTGTGAGATAATTCCACAACTTCTAAGATGATCTTGAAAAGCACCACTTAGGTATTCTCCTCCTCTATCGGTACGAAGGACTTTAATTGTTTTCTTGAGTTGATTTTCTACTTCACTTTTGAAGTCTTTGAACATTTCAAATGCTTCATCCTTGTGTCTTAGTAAATACACATAACCATAACGACTATAGTCGTCGGTAAAGGTAATGAAGTATCTTTCACCATTCCTAGTCATCGGCTTAAAAGGACCACATACATCTGAATGTATGATACCTAGTAAGTCTTTAGCCCTTTCAAAAGTTCCACTAAAGGGTATCTTGGTCATTTTGCCTTGTAAACAAGATTCGCATACATCAAATGAATTATCTTCATTTGTATTCAAAAGACCATTTTTCTAAAGTGTATGCATGCGATTCTTGCTTATATGTCCAAGGCGACAATGCCAAAGATAGGAATCACTCAAATCCATTTTGAGTTTCTTGTTGGTTACTTGGTACATTGAGCTATCATGTGATGTGTTATCATGATCTAATTCATAAATACCATTTAAAGGCATAACCTTAAAGTAAAACACATCATGCATAGAAACATAAATGTCTTGGTTAACAAATTCGAAATTAAAACCACATTGTCTTAAAAGGGAAACATAAATTATGTTTCTAGTTAAACTAGGAGCATACAAAACATTCTTCAAAATAACTTCCAAACCACTTGGAAGTTCTAAAACGTAGTCTCCTTGAGCTTCGACTTCAACCTTTGCTCCGTTGCCCATGAAGAGACTAGCATCTCCCTTCTTATAATGTTTATTTCTTTTGAACCCCTGCAACAAATTGCAAATGTGAGTTCCACATCTGGCATCTAGTGCCCATGTGTTAGAAGAAATAACATTAAGCTGAACATGTATCATAAAGATAGTACCTGAGGTTTGCCCTGCATCCTTCTTGTTTTTCAACTCTTTGAGATAGGTCGGACAATTTCTCTTCCAATGTCCTATCTCACCACATTCAAAACATGGGTCATTCGTAGCAACCTTTTGCTTCTTCTCTTTTGGTTTGGCGGGTTCTGCTTTAGCTTTTCCCTTTCCCTTTCCCTTGACGTGTCCCTTTCTTTTAGCATAGTTTGCTTTAGAGTCGGGGTGGGGCCTCTTCTTGTTGCCTCCTTCATTGATCGCTAGGACGGGTAAAGCCTTTTTGCCCATTCCTGCTTCGGCCGTTTTGAGCATTGCATGAAGTTCACCAATGCTCTTGTTCCATCCATTCATGTTGTAATTCATTACAAAGCTTTAAATTTCTTTGTTAAAGAGTTGAGGATCAAATCCGTAGCCAACTCTTTAGAGACGGGACAATTTAGCCTTTCGAGGCGATCAATGTGGCTTTTCATCTTAAGGACATAAGATGATATCGACTGGGTTTCCTCCATTCGACATGCATGAAGCGCCCGAACAGTTTCGAAGCGTTCTACCCTTGCTTGTTGTAGGAACATTTCCTTTAACTGGGTAATCATGTCGTATGCCCCGTGATGTTCAAAATCCTTTTGAATTTCGGGAATCATAGTTCCTAACATGAGGCATGAGGCTTGCATGGAGTCCTCGGTATACTTAACCCAATCATTGTAGGCTTCCACATCTTCCACGTTAGGTTCATCGGGAATAGGATCGTCCAACACATAGGATATCTTCTCTTGCTTGAGAACGATTCTCAAATTTCGAAACCAATCCATGAAGTTGTTATGGTTGAGACGGTCCTTTTCAAGGATGGTTCTTAGTGATAGGTTTCGGATGGTTTGGTTAATCGGGTTTGCATTGTTAGCGGCCATCAACAAAATTTAACAAGTTCAATTTAGTATTTTCGATATTATTATATTTTAATTATTAATACCCTTTTATGTCTCATAGACAATTAATAATTAAAATCTAGAATCCAACGTTACATTTAAATATTGGTTAGGTGACCTTTATCCCTCTATTTAAATTAAAAAGGTAGTCAACGTTTGACAATTGCAACTCTTTGCAATTTCTAGCCATATGGGATCGGTTAAACATCTATATGTTTAGTTGGCATGTTTAATCCCATCAACACCTTTGTTCCCCATGCTTCGGTGACCCTAAGTTCATGGTTTCCAAATCAAGTCGTCCAACTTACACACACGTGTGAGTTTATACACATAAGTGGTTAGGTGACCTTTATCCCACAAACATGGTAAACCCACCTCGAACATACAAGTTTCTTCAAATGTGGTTAGGTGACCTTTATCCCACAATAAGAGTTCCCAAGTGTTTCGAGTGTTGTATAAAAGGATGGTGTTTGACTTGTTTATAAAAGGGTTTTTAATATTTCAAAATTCTAGTTTAGAAAATATTATGTACCATACATTTGCATGCATTCAAATCAATGGTACTTTAGTGAAAACTAATTTTCAGGTTCCTTTTTAATAAAACCCATTTTATTATAAAATCATTAATTTTTTAATAAGACCTTTATTAATCATTTTAATGATTTTGTTAAGAACCAATTTTACGCTTGTTGTTGATTATTAGTTTGTTTAGTCATGCATATCGACATATCATCTAAAACAACAAAATAAGCAACCAAACAAGCATATCATACATAACAATAGGTGCATAACCATAGCCAACTATTTTGACAACACTTGTTAGCCGAAACAAGTGTGCCAAAAGGTCTTTCCTAAGGGGTGAAAATTGACACAAGCGATGTGTCGTTGAACTCCCACTTGATCCAGCATCCAAATGCTTTAAGTCTCCTTTTTGTGTTGTGATTTGTCCACCTTCTTTGAGCTTCCAAAAGTCTTTTATTTTCAGCTTCAAACTCTTTTGGACTTCAAAATTGTGTTTTGGTTATCGGGTTAAAATCCTGTTGAGAACCATGAAGTTCTTTGGACCGAATATGGCCAAACCAAAACCGCATTTTGTGTGCATCTCCTTTTACAAAAATATATCCTAATACATTTTTCTAGTAAAATAAAAATGCACCTAATCTATTTATTTTACATACCAAATAAAATAAATAAATTATATATCTTACAAATGGAAGAACAAAATAATAATTATTACAACCCATTGAAATAATAATAAAATAAATCACAACAAAATCATTCAACACAAGGTCATGGCTAGGTTATATGCACCAAAATATATCCACATATATATTTATATAAATTTCAAGAAGCATAAAAAATATGGTTCCCTTTTATAACCAATTTCGGCTATGTCCAAAAAACCGAAAAGGTAAGTTTTGTCCAAACAAACAAATCATTCATATGAAATAATTTTTCAAGATTCCCTTATGCATGTAAGAAAATAATCTTGAAAAACAAAGGGATAACTATGTTAAAATTTTCGGCCATAGGGTTTTATTCAAACCCGAAACCTGAAATTTTTAATCTATTGAAGCATGCACTCATATAAGCGGCTCTAGATGCCATTGATGGGATTTTAACATGTTTATCAAAGCAATTTCATCCAAATGAAATAAAAACGCAGCGGAAATAATATTTAAAACATGTTACTTTTATAAAGTAAATTTGATTTATAAGCAAAATCCCAAAACCCGGATCCATATATGAACATGCATACTATCAAACACAACCATAGGATGTTTAGAAAACTACCTCTTGGAGTAAAGAACTTGAAACGGATGATACTTCTTGAATGGTTGCCTTCAAGAGTAGAAGACCTCAAGCTTTTATACCCCAAGCTTCCAACAAACACTCTAGTTTTAGCTAGGATTTGAACACTTGAATGAAACTTAAAAAACCCTTTGAACACTTGAATGTTGGCCGAAATTTTTGAGCAAAATGACAAGTCTCCCAAGTTCATCTACTTGTCATCTAAATATTTATAAAACATGAGAGATCACCTCCCTTTTGGCCAATCAACACCCTTCTTACACATGCAAATGCATGAAGGCTTATTGGACCAAAATGGTCTTGAAAAGACCACCCAATCAAGACCCATCTTACACATGCAAATGCATGAATTGTGATTGGACCACAAAAGTCTTGGGAAGACCATGTGGGGGCCGATTTTGGGAGGTTGTTTTTAAAAAAAAAATTCTTTTAACAATTTTAAGTCTTGTTTATCTTATAACTTTTATAAAATATAACACCATATGTTTACAAGACTTTTGCAACCTTTTTAAAATGTTATTTAACCCATTAAATAACAAAATAAAATATTCTCTCATAATAAATTATCCACATAATTTATTGGTTTCTCAAGTGTAATTATTTAGAAAACCAATTTCTAAATATTGTAAGTGTTAATATTTATTTGTTTGATCATATCACAAATAAATAATATAAGTGTTTGTCTAGCTTGTATTTGGGTATGACTCGACTTGGATCATAACGTACTAGCCACATCAATTTAATATGTGTCTTGGGCATACAGAATCCAACAAGGATGTGTCAAAGCGACACACCAACTAGACTTGGCATACCAAGACTAGGACAACAAACCAACAAAACAACCCAAACAAAGGTTAACAAGCAAACTAAGCAACCACGGCCGAAAACAAACAACCAAGGCCGAAATTAAAACAAAACAAATAAACTTCTACCATCCTTGCTATCATTAATCTTCCAGATTCTGAAAATCCTCCTCCTAGTAGAATCCACTCGAAACTTGAAACCCATAAGCCTTAACGTAACCGAACTTTTGATCTTCTCAGCAACTTGCAACACAGTCAATTGATTAGAGCTAAAAAGCCGACTGTTCCGCTCTTGCCAAACATAATAAGTAGCCGCAGCTACCACCAATTTACACACAATGTCATCAACTTTCTTAGAATTAGAGTGTTGATCAACCCATACCATTAAAGACTGCCATGTATTATCTACGCTTTCCAAGTTCACCATACTCTTCACGTTTGTCCAAACTTGATTTGCAAACACACATTGAAAAAACAAATGGTCTCGGCTATCTCGATCATGTTTGCACAACGGGCAACACATAAGATTAAGATTCGTTGCACTTCCTGCTTCCCAAACCGCCAACCTATCCTGAGTCTTGAGTTTATTCCTGAACACCAGCCACATATGAAAAGAGTGGCGAGGAACACATTGAGAGAACCAAACCATGTTTGCCCAGGTGACATGATTATCCCTATTCCGAATCGTATTCCATACTTGAGTCGATTCAAAATCGGCAAACTTCCCATCCAAAGCTTTCCAAGTTAGATTGCTTATCTAACTTCCTATTTACATAGAGGGAGTTAATTCTTTTCAAAAATTTTGTATCATAGATTGCTTATCTTGTTATAATGTTATCCTTGGCAGGCCATGGATACATGATATGAAAGCAGTGCCATCTACGTATCATCAGTGTGTTAAACTCCCAACTCCATGGGGTGTGGTGAAGATAGAAAGTGATCAGCAAGAAGCCAAGAATTGTTACACTTCATCAATGAAGCCAGCCTCAAGACCTAGGGAGGCATAGCAATTAAAGTATCCTATAAGGGATGTCCTGGAGGCGAGAGAACAAAATGTTAAAGACATCCTGATGGATCCTCAGGATCCTGAATCCAAGGTCTTTATAGGATCTGGGATCCTCGATACCATTGAACAGGATTTAGTATCCTTCTTAAAAAGGAGAAAAGCTACCTTTGCTTGGAAGCACGAGGACATGACAGGTATTTCTAAAGATATTATTACTCATAAACTTGGCATTGACAGGCCCTTCAAACCCATACATCAGAAAAGGAGAAAGTTTGCACTTGAAAGAAATGCCATCATCCAAGAGGAGGTAGATAAACTGCTCAGAGCAGGTATGATTAGAGAGGTAAAGTATCCAAGGTGGTTAGCCAATGTGGTTGTTGTTCAAAAGAAGAATGGAAAGTGGAGGGTATGTGTCGACTTTACTGATTTAAATAAGGCATGTCCCAAGGAGCCTTTCCCATTACCCCACATTGACTCCATAGTGGATGCTACAGCGGGTCATGAGTTGTTAACTTTTATGGATGCTTCATCTGGATTCCAACAAATTCAGATGGAACCATCTGATTAAGAGGATACAACCTTTATGACCCCTACTGGTATATATTGTTATATTGCTATGCCCTTTGGACTAAGAAATGCAGGTGCTACATACCAAAGGCTAGTAAATATGATGTTCAAAGAGCAAATTGGACACACAATGGAAGTCTATATTGATGACATGGTGGTTATGTAACAACCCGCACGTTCGTGCGTTGTTACTACTCGTCATACTCGTTACGCCTAGCACCAGAGATTCGGATCATAATGTACCTATATCGCATATGTCGCTATATCGCAGTATTTTCGCATAATTTCGCATACTTTATTACTATCACATCACATTGCACTTGCTGACAACCACGAAGATGTCAAGTGAGGACCAATTCTACCCTCCTTGATAGCCGTGATATGTCGCAGTGCAACTCAATACTCAAGAAAACCCACTCGCAGGCACGCGTAACTCGATTATCGCAGGATTTGAGATATGGATATGTATA
The DNA here is from genome assembly GCA_030545235.1 of Helianthus tuberosus. Classification (NCBI taxonomy): domain Eukaryota; kingdom Viridiplantae; phylum Streptophyta; class Magnoliopsida; order Asterales; family Asteraceae; genus Helianthus; species Helianthus tuberosus. The sequence goes on along the minus strand of JARYGA010060318.1, from coordinate 36,886 downwards.
TACGACCCAACGTGACTAATTATAATAAAAATATGAAAGTGTGGATAAAGATGTGTAACCCAACTATCGCAGCGCTTAACGATCGAAATGAAACGCTGAAATACAACTCGCCGGATGCCACCGATCGACTGACCACTCGATCGGATGGCCACCCGATCGAGGTGCCACCCGATCGAGGTGCCACCCGATCAGGGTGCCACTCGATCGGACAGCCGTCTGATCCGATTCACTGCACCGTCCTTCTCCTCCTCCTTCCCTATAAATACCCCACTTGTCACATCAACAACAGTTGATGTGACTGCTCTCACTCGACCAGACGCTTTCTAGCCATTTTCGCCCGATTTCTCACGATTCTTGTAAATTTTCACCTTAAATCTTGTACTTCTATGATCAACACGCACTCCTTCATCTTTTTCACCATCAAAATCTCACTTTTTCACCATTAAAACCTCGGATTTGAGCCGTTCTAAGGTGACGTCATCATGGAGTTCTTAGGAACAATGAAGTGTGACCTTATCTCATCAAGAACAGTCCAGACCTGATAGATTCAACGGTGTATAAACACTAATCTCACCTAGATCTAAGCCGAATCTAAGTTTTTTCAAGGTTTTCTTCAAGCTTTCTTAACTTTTTACTCAAAAACCGATAGAACCAGAACTCAATCAGATCTTCTACTCATTCGCTAGTGATGTGTCGGTTTGAGAACTGATTTCTGTCAACTAGACGACCGGCTTAGCGAGATGAACAAGAACGACCGTTAAGAACAGTTAACATCGGACGGGGTGATTCCCATCCGATCCGATGACTTCAGCTTGGTGGAGTTCCATTGATTAGCTCGTAGTCATACCGTCTCGATCAAATCGCAAAAGAACTTAACAAAATACTCAAGTTACAAGACGATCAGATTGCGGGATGGACTGTTGTCCGATCGGACTGCCACCCGATCGGACTTCCACCCGATCGACCTGCAATCTGATCGGGTTGCACTTGAGGCCCCACCCTTAGTCATTTTCAAACCCTCTAAAGATCTGGACGTCAAACGAAATGCCACCCGAATGGGTTGCCACCCGAACGAGGGACCAACCTATTGGATGACATTTACATCTTCAACACTTAGCATTTCCAAGGCCTGCAGTTCCATCAGAGTACCACCCGATCGGATTGCCATCCGATCGAGTGACCACCCTGTTGGAAACTTGTTATCTTTGAGGAATGTCTCGCCGATCGGATCATCGCCCGATCGAACAGTCGCCCGATCGGATTGCCACCCGATCGGATTACTATCCGATCCTTTGACACTTTACACCGTTTAACGCACTACGCAACGCTTACGCTATCAAACTGTGATCAGGCTATTCTCAGACGCGCTCTCTTCAATCCAACCAAGGTGTGGTTGCTTGCCTGCTGAGCACCGACTGTGAGTATACTCGAACCCCTTTTTATCGCATTTTGGGTGTAACATACGTTTCTATTAAATCAAAGTTATCAAAACGAATTATTCAATCAAACTATTTATCACTTGCGAATAACTGTTATGCATATTCACACGTGATGCTAGTTACATATGTGTTAGGACTTATACTCGCGAGGTCCCGCCTTAACTAGTATAGTACTATAGCACCCGACGGGGTCTAGTTAGGATGAATAGCAATCGCAATCACAGCTCGAGTGACTTAGCTGGTAGTATCGGTCTTATATGCATGTATGTTGAGGTATCTCGTTTATTTATTTGGTAATTCGCAGCACTTTTTAACTATTTACGCTACTCTATCAAAACTTGTATACTCGCCAATACTTTTGTATTGACGTTGGTTTAACGTACGTTGCAGGTTTAGTCACAGTCTACATCAAATCAAGCTAGGAAGTGTAGAAACACACCTAAAATCTAGGTTGTCGGATTTGTATTGTTTGAGAGAACATGAAAATTCATGGCAGCTTATGTGATTGTACTTGTTTATTAATATGGGATAATGAACGCATTAAATACTGTCGCAATTTAGTTGTTATGGATTCTCTTGAGCAATCTGATTCGCCTAGTGCCGCGCCCCGATGATTCCGCCATCGGTTGGGGTGTGACAGATTGGTATCAGAGCCATAGCTATAGGGAATTAGGAAAGACACGACCTAGTCCGGGTTTGTTGTCTTAGAAATGACCTAGTCTATAGTCTAAGTACCTACGGGCCGACTCGTACGAACCCAGTAGGAATCGTACGGGCCTACTTGATACTCTCGTTCGAATCCGTTAAAAAAAACTACGACTTTGTGTGAACACCGCATACTACAACTTCACACGAAGAGCCTTTCCTAAGGCTGGAATGATACTTAGCCTTTCCTAAGGCCAACACAATACACACGTTTTCGAAAATACTCGCGTAACACAACCGAGTAATCCAGTCGAGATCAGGCGTGAAAACCAAGAACTCTCGATAAGATCGCTCACTCGGTGCATTTTTCTAGCACGAGAACTTTTGTTGAGCTAGGAGTGACATCCATATCTCAACGAAAGTCTCCATTTCAAAATCCAGTGGAACTCCCGAATTTATTCGAAGAGCGCAACCATAGTTAAGAGCGAAGTTATTAAGTCAGGGGTGAAACCCGTATCTTAATAAACCGTTCCGCTCTCTATAAAATGGTTTTCAAAAGCTCTCACCAAGGACTCGGCTATAACGATAACTCGAGCCACGCGATGACCAGGAAGACGAATGTAATGAGCTGCATCCCAGTGGAAGCATAAGCCTTCTAGGGCAACGCGCGTGCATGAGCTGGTTGAGTACAGTTGGGTTACCTTGGGCAGTCGACGCCTAAAACACCCGAGGCACTCTATCTACTTTTCTAGCTTACGACTCGTCGATTTTACGCTTGTTGGAACTTATTTACGTTTATGTGTCTACAATTTAAAACTTTACGCTTTATCGATTTCTCGATTTATCGATTTTCGCTCCCTGCTTTTGTAAACGCACAACTCGCACAACCATCACAATCTAAAACGAAAACCAAATGTTTTTTTTTTTTTGGGTAAAGGGTTAACCCGGTGAATTTATTAAAAAACAAATAAGCACATAAGTGCAACTGAAATGTTACACATCCACTAGACTTGGCATACCAAGACTAGAAAAATAAAAACAACCAAACCACAAAAACAACTGCCAACAACACAACCAAACGGACACAACCCAACCCAGCCAAAAAACGACCCATACAAAAAAAAACACAAATAACTATCTAGCCAGGATCGATCACCAAGTTACTGCTCGGAATCTTCCACTTCTCAAGAAAACTTCTATTCACGGATCCCTGCTTGAATTTTAGAGTCATAAGGCGCATACGGACGATATTAATGATCTCCTGAGCCAAAATCATCGCCGTACGTTGGTTCCGAGTGAAGAGTCTAGCGTTTCTTTCTTGCCATACAAAATAAGACGCTGCTGAAACCACTAATCTGCTAGTAACATTAGCCGGTTGCTGATTATTAGAGTTTTGATTCATCCATTCCATTATGTTAGTCCATCGGCCATTAACATCAACCATATTAGCCATATCCTTAATACTATTCCAAACCTCCAAGGAATAGGAGCATTCAAAGAAAAGATGGTCCCTCGAGTCCCTACCATGGTTGCATAAAGGGCAATTCAAAGAAAACCGAATGTTCGCAACAAAACTAATGTCTAAATTACTCGCTTTTGCTCTCGCTCTCTCTCCCGCTTCATCGCGTCCTCACGTATTCTACACTGACATGTATGTGTATAAATATAAACTACAACTAACTAAATGTACAAAACGAATCAATTGTGTGAGAACTTGGGAATCTTGTGTATCCTATGTGGCTCCTATGTGAAATCTATTATATTGCTCGCTACAAGTTTTGATCGCGCTCAATCGCATCGCAAAACTCAAAAATCATTATGATCGAATCTCACTCCAAAACTCTCTCTGTCTAGATGTCTTCAAACGACTCTACCTCGAGAAAAACAGCTAGGAGAAGGGCCAAACGAAGCGCCGAAAAAAGGATTGCCTCGCTTGTGGCCAAGGATGTGGTGAAGGTCATTCCTCAAATTGTCGCTCAAGTGCACTCTCTCAGCAACTCTCGAACCTCGGAAGACATTAAGACGGAAGCTCCGCAATCTGCTTTCCTCTACAAACACTTCAAAGCCTGTGACCCGATGGAGTTCACAGGTGAAGGAGGTGTATCCCAGCTACTCCAGTGGTTCGATTCTATCGAAGTCACCCTTTGTCAGAGTGGGTATCCCGATGGTTTCCGTACTACTTGTGCTACCAGAGTATTTCAATCGCACGCACTCGACTGGTGGACAACCGAGCGTAACAAACGTGGGATCTCCGCAACTTACGCTCTCTATTGGGAAGAGCTGAAAGAGCTCATGAAGAAAGAGTACTACCCTCCCCAAGAAGTCCAGAAACTCGAAGATGAATTTTGGAAAATCAAGCAAGTCGAAGGTGACAATACTGACTACACCGTAAGGTTCAAACAGCTTAGCATAATCTGCCCAAGTCAAGTCAACACTTCAGAAAAAGCCATCACGAAGTATATTCACGGCTTGCCTGAGTGTGTGGGCGATTTTGTCGAAGCTACAAGACCTGCTACCATCGAAGAGACCTACCGCTTGGCCGTAGAAATCAACGACAAACGAGTCTTGGACGGATTTTTCTCCAAGAATCCTGTCAAGAAAGCTCACCAAGCAATCGTCATCGATTCTTCCGACGATTCTTCCAACGATTCTACCGACGATTCTTCAAGCGAGTCCTCAGACGAATCCTCTGACGACAACGCACCGCTTCAGGAAGCTCAGTCCAGCCGCAAACGCAAGACCATGAGCCCAAACTCTTCAACAACTGAACTGTCACAACCAGAACCTCTCCAAGCAATCCCAGTTCACTCGAAGAGCGACTACAACGGAGCTCATCCCCTGTGTCTCATGTGTACGTATCATCACCCGCCAGAAGCTAACTGTCTCTTTTGCGCAAATTGCAACTGGTATGGCCATCTTACCCAGCACTGCCGCACGGGGCCGCAGACTTGAGGAACTTCAGCAACAATCACAGTCTCCGTAGAAGTCCTCCACAGCAACATTAGTTATGCTTCCAATGTTGTTGTAATAATACGATCTTCGCCGATTAATTTCTTTCGCATGTTGAACTTGTTCTATTTCTCAACGCAATGTGGACTCTCTCTATCTCTCACTCTCTCGCACTCGCACACGGACTATATGCTAACACTATGTACTATATAATGCGTTTTGCCCCTACTATGCGTTCTTGAGATAAAGTACGATAAACGTGCAAGGATCAAATTAATCACGGGTGCACACGGGATTACTGTGATCTGTGCACGGAGATCGTAATGAGTTTCAATGATGCCATAACGTTAAAAGCATGGTCAAGCGTGGTGGATACGCTGCTGGTACTTCCTATATATAAGCGTCTTGACCATGTCAACACAGTGTGACACCTATTCACGGGGCAGAGGCGTGTGGTTGAAGCATGGTGGATACGCCGCTGGTACTTCCTATATATAAGTGCTTCGCCATGCCAACCAATGTCTTGTGAAGGAAGTACCATACAAGTTGAACGTTATTAGACCAAGTATGCTATTTAATTCTATTTTCGACACACTACACTACATCGCAAGGCGTAACAACCTCAATCGCAACGCAAAGCGCGTAATCGCTTGACTTTTCGTAAGCAACACGCTCGCCATCGCATTATCGCTAAGAATCTATCTCGCAATCTCAATCGCTTATTATGTGCATCGCGCTATCGCATATCGTGGGTATCGCTCTATCGCTTGTGTATCGCTATATCGCTTGTGTATTGCTCCATCGCTCATCGTGTATCGCTTAATCGCCATTGCTATCGCTTCCCGTTATTTGTGATATCAGTGATATGTTAGCACACATGACCTCGCTTCATGAAACGAAACTGATCGGGTTAAAGCATGGTGGATACGCCGCTGGTACTTCCTATATATAAGTGTTTTAGCCATATCAGCAGATTTTCTTGGAAAAAGGCCATGTGGGGCTTAATGCCAGTTAAAACTTGTGGTGTCGTTTAATCTAATCAAGTCGCATATTCCCATCGCTTGTACCACATCGATCGTCGCCTATCGCTCGATGGTTGTCGTTATCGCTTGTCGCTTTTCGCTTATCGCCGCTGTCTTCGCTTATTAAGTTGATGTTGTGCTATCAAATTTTCGCGTACCGCTTAACACACTCGCTCGTGCCGCTAAACTGAGTTCGAAAATGACTTCGTCACTCAGTTCGCCTTTCAAGACTCAACCCTTTCTTGTTTGGATCGAGTCATCGCAAATCTGTCTGCACTATGTTGACACGTATGACACTGCCTCAGGAGATGGAAGCCATATGGTTAAAACGTGGTGGATACGCCGCTGGTACTTCCTATATATAAGCGTTTTAACCATATTGTCGAACTTTCGTGGGAAAGTGCCATGCGGGGCCGACCTTAAAAATTATTTTTTTGGTATTATTAAAAAGCTTTGTTTACCCAAAGTTTAAACCGACCCTTTTCTTACAAAACTTTTTCTAAAAACTTGATCAAAACCTTGGTACAGAACGAGATTTTCTTGTAACGATGGTGTAACAATCGACTCAAGTTACTGCCGCGTGACGAGAAAATTTCGTAAACCAAGTTTTAAACATCTTAAAATCTTTTAGTAACCTAATAAAACCTCACTCATAGCGCTGGCGTGAACATCGAAACAGTTTAACGCTGCTCTGTGGGAAGATTTCTTAAACAAGTTTCTCCAAACCTTTTTCGAATTAATCAACTTTTCAAGAATTCAAAACACTTTTGGATCACTTTTTGTGTGTTGCCAGCTTTTGTATACGAATCGCCTTACTCGCTGCCATCGCTAGTCATCGCAACACCCTCGCTCATCGAATTTCAATCGATCGCTCGCTTATTTTGACGCGTTTTAATCGCTACTCCCACTCGCATCAATCCTCGCAACCCTTCTTATGGATTAATTTCGGGACGAAATTTCCTAAAGCAGGGGAGACTGTAACAACCCGCACATTCGTGCGTTGTTACTACTCGTCATACTCGTTACGCCTAGCACCAGAGATTCGGATCATAATGTACCCATATCGCATATATCGCTATATCGCAGTATTTTCGCATAATTTCTCATACTTTATCGCTTTCACATCACATTGCACTTGCTGACAACCACGAAGATGTCAAGTGACGACCAATTCTACCCTTCTCGATAGCCGTGATGTGTCGTAATGCAACTCAATACTCAAGAAAACGCACTCGCAGGCACGCGTAACTCGATTATCGCATGATTTGAGATATTGATATGTATATACGACCCAACGTGACTAATTATAATAAAAATATGAAAATGTGGATAAAGATGTCTAACCCAACTATCGCAGCGCTTAACGATCGAAATGAAACGCCGAAATACAACTCGCCGGATGCCACCGATCGACTGACCACTCGATCGGATGGCCACCCGATCGAGGTGCCACCCGATCTAGGTGCCATCCGATCTAGGTGCCACCCGATCAGGGTGCCACTCGATCGGACAGTCGTCCGACCCAATTCACTGCACCGCCCTTATCCTCCTCCTTGCCTATAAATACCCCACTTGTCACATCAACAACAGTAGATGTGACTGCTCTCGCTCGACCAGACGCTTTCTCGCCATTTTCGCCCGATTTCTCACGATTCTTGTAAGTTTTCACCTTAAATCTTGTACTTCTATGATCAACACGCACTCTTTCATCTTTTTCACCATCAAAATCTCACTTTTTCACCGTTAAATCCTCGGATTTGAGCCGTTCTAAGGTGACGTCATCATGGAGTTCTTAGGAACAATGAAGTGTGACCTCATCACATCAAGAACAGTCCATACCTGATAGATCCAACGGTGTATAAACACTAATCTCACCTAGATCTAAGCCGAATCTAAGTTTTTTCAAGGTTTTCTTCAAGCTTTCTTAACTTTTTACTCAATAACCGATAGAACCAGAACTCAATCAGATCTTCTACTCATTCGCTAGTGATGTGTCGGTTTGAGAACTGATTTCTGTCAACGAGACGACCGGCTCAGCGAGATGAACACGAACGACCGTTAAGAACAGTTAACTGATTGGACAGGGTGATTCCCATCTGATCCGATGACATGGGCTTGGTGGAGTTCCATTGATTAGCTCGTAGTCATACCGTCTCGACCAAATCGCAAAAGAACTTAACAAAATACTCAAGTTACAAGACGATCAGATTGCGGGACGGACTGTTGTCCGATCGGACTGCCACCCGATCGACCTGCAATCCGATCGGGTTGCACTTGAGGCCCCACCCTTAGTCATTTTCAAACCCTCTAAAGATCTAGACGTCAAACGAAATGCCACCCGAACGAGTGACCAACCTATTGGATGACATTTAGATCTTCAGCACTTAGCATTTCCAAGGCCTGCAGTTCCATCAGAGTGCCACCCGATCGGATTGCCATCCGATCGAGTGACCACCCTGTTGGAAACTTGTTATCTTTGAGGAATGTCTCGCCGATCGGATCACCGCCCGATCGAACAGTCGCCTGATCGGATTACTATCCGATCCTTTGACACTTTACACCGTTTAACGCACTATGCAACGCTTACGCTATCAAACTGTGATCATGCTATTCTCAGACGCGCTCCCTTCAATCCAACCAAGTTGTGGTTGCTTGCCTGCTGAGCACCGACTGTGAGTATACTCGAACCCCTTTTTATCGCATTTTGGGTGTAACATACGTTTCTATTAAATCAAAGTTATCAAAACGAATTATTCAATCAAACTATTTATCACTTGCGAATAACTGTTATGCATATCTACACGTGATGCTAGTTACATATGTGTTAGGACTTATACTCGCGAGGTCCCGCCTTAACTAGTATAGTACTATAGCACCCGACGGGGTCTAGTTAGGATGAATAGCAATCGCAATCGCAGCTCGAGTGACTTAGCTGGTAGTATCGGTGTTATATGCATGTATGTTGAGGCATCACGTTTATGTATTTGGTAATTCGCATCACTTTTTAACTATTTACGCTACTCTATCAAAACTTGTATACTCGCCAATACTTTTGTATTGACGTTGTTTTAACGTACGTTGCAGGTTTAGTCGCAGTCTACATCAAATCAGGCTAGGAAGTCTAGAAACACACCTAAAATCTTGGTTTAGTCGCACTCAAAAATAATATATTTTCAAGATTAACTTAGAAAATATTTATAAATCCATTTTTCTCCCAAAAATAATATATTCTAAATTTGTTTAAGAAAATATATATTTTTTTCAAAAATATTATATTTTATAATTGTTCAAGAAAATATATATACCTTTTCTCTATTAAAAAATAATGTATTTTTTATAAGCTTCACAACCCGGGTGCTCTGGGCGATTTGGGCGATCTCGTCTAACCCTAGGCGATTCAATCATTCCTGATCTCGATTGATCTTGTTTAGCATCCAAGGAATTTGATTTCTTCTCTGGTAAGAAATCCATTCGTCTCCTTAGGTTCTAATCATTTGAGGTCAGATTAGGGTTCCGATGTCTAGGGTTTTGTTTTCGTTCCTTGTTTTCTGATTGGTTCGGGGTGTGCGGCTGGTTCCGTTCTTAATTAGGGTTTCGGCAGGTTCGTTGTTGCTGATTGATTGAGTCCAGTTGTTTCTTTTTCTGATCCAATCGTTTAGTGTTACATCAGCTTAGGGTCACGCATACTTCTGCGTTTCATATATTGGTTGTTTTGCTGTCCTAGTCTTGTGCGACATCAGATTAGGGTTTCTGTCGAATGGACGACTGTAAAACAGATGGGGTCACATCTCATGATGATCGAGTAAAACCTTCACTCTCCTTTGAGAGTTTAGCCAGCCGTGTGATTGACGTTGATGGTAATACATGGCTGCCTCGTCGGGGTATAGTGCAGACATCTCAATCGGAACCTAGGAAATTCAATATCATTGATGAATTACTCAAGTCTACAGTTCAAGTTCCTGTGGAGAATGTGCAGCCTAACACTAGGGTTTCGGAAAATAGGGAAGATCAGGGAAGTTTTCAGGTTCGATCTGATCTGGGTAGTGCAGCGAAGCCAAGGTCTTATGCTGATTCCGTTGTGGCAGCCAAGACCAAACAGGTAAACTTCAGAACTCTTGCGAGTCCGGTATTGCAGGATGGTTGTGATGTGGTGCTTCCCCTGGAATCTGTTAAACTAGTTCAAGACAAGTTAGCTAATACACTGTATGGGTACTTCTTGGGGGATCGTGTGGCTTATCCGGTGGTTGAGTACTTTGTGAGAAACAATTGGTAGAAGTTTGGTTTGCAAAAGTCTATGATGAATGCAAACGGGTTTTTCTTTTTCAAATTTGCGGACAAAGAAGGTATGATGAATGTTCTTAAAGAGGGACCCTGGATTATTCGTTCTCAACCTCTCTTCCTTAGTGAGTGGTCGCCTACTACGAGACTAGAGAAGAAGGAAGTTAAAAAGATTCTAGTTTGGGTTAAAATCCATGATGTTCCTATAGTTGCCTATACGGAAGATGGTTTGAGTATGATTGCTAGGCCTATTGGTAAGCCGAAATTGTTGGATTCATATACCACCTCAATGTGCACGGATGCTTGGGGAAGGAGCAGTTATGCAAGAGCCTTGATAGAAATTTCAGCCGAGAATGCCTTTAAAGAGGAAGTGGTTATCGCGGTTCCTGAGCTAGAAGGTGAAGGTTTTATTAAAGTGAAGATGGTTGTGGAATATGAATGGAGTCCTTACAGATGTGACCATTGTAAGGTCTTTGGACATTCTGATGAGTCTTGCCCGAGACAGCCTAGGAAATCTCCTAAGGTAGTTCCTAAAGCACCGAAACAAAACGTTGGAAAGCAATCTCGAGGTCCGGTGAAGATTCCAGAAGTGGATGAAGATGGTTTTATGGATGTGGATGGTAAAAAAGCGGCCAGGAGATCTGGTTTTCATATTAATAAAGCTAAGCCGAAATTTGAGTACAGGCCGGTTGGGTTCAAATCGAATGGAGGAGTAAAAAAGTCGGATCCGTCGGCTAGTGTAGTGTCCCAGAATCCGTTTGATGCTTTAAGGGATGAGCAGGGAACGGTCCATCCAAAGGATAAGGGGATGAGGGATGATGTAGGTGATTCTGATGATGAGGAGGTTGTGGAAGTTTATAATGAAACAAATGAATTTATGACTTCGGGTACATATCCTTTGTCTTCAAAAGCAGGGGCAAGCACCTCTTCCACAAAGCTCTCCAATGGCTAGTCAGATTTTGGTTTGTGTTATGGGGATGTTGTTTCGTTGCAATTTCATTTTTGATGATGGAGGATAATGACTCTTGTTGGTTTCGTTTTGTTTGTCTACTGGACATTTTTTTTCATGATGTAAAGTAGACTAGGTTATGTGGTGTTATAGGTTTTTTGTTTTAGTGGTTTACATATATGGGGCATGTCCCGTGTATGAACTAGTGTGGATCATCCTCACTACTTGTACTTAATTGCGGTTATTTTTAATAGAATCACCGGGGTAACCCTTTACCCAAAATAATGTGTTTTCTACTTGACAAAAATATGATATATTTTTGTAACACTTGTAAAAATTATAATTTCCATTTCTTTGGTTTCTAAAATACCGTTGAACTTATTTGTCAAAATATATATGAACTTAATTCCGGAATATATATATGTAATTCATTTTCCTTGTTCGGTTTGTCCAATTTTCGGGTATAAATTATATATTTGTTTTCTTGGAAATTTGGTAGTATTTTGTATTATAACTCTTGTATTTTTGGTAAGTTATATTATTTTCAAATCCTAAAATGGAAATTTGGTGGCCACCGACACCCACCTCTTCCCAGAGGTACTGAGTTCGAGTCTTGGGAGTGGCATATGTCGCCCAGGGTAAGAACTCGGCATGGGGAAGTCACCGCGGAGCTAGCTTGGTCGGGTAGCGGCTCCCGGAGTGAGATCACTCCGGCGGTTGGGAGGACCGTGCACTATCCCCCCCCCCCCACAAGTAGCACACAAATTGTGACTTCTAAATATATTTTCCTAAATATATACTTAGTCACTTTTATTTATTAAAAATCAACCTCCAATATTTATAATTTTTTTTGTAACAAAAATTATGGCAAATTTTTATATTTTGGGTAAAGGGTTACCCCGGTGAAATTTTATATCAACCAAAAATTAAAAAACAGGGTGCATCGAGACACCGATACACACTACTAGACTTGGCATACCAAGACTAGGACAACAAACCAAAAGAAACAAACCCGACAAAACGTCACAACCAAAACAAACTGAAAACCAAGAGAAACAAACACAGCCCAAGAACAAACACGCCAAAAAAACCAAACGAGCCGCTCTAGCCGGGATCAACCTCTATGATGTTCTTCGAGATCAGCCACCTGTCCAAAATCTTCTTTTGTTTCGGGTCTCTACCAAACCGGAACCCCATAATTTTGAGCCGCACAGTCTCAATGACAACCTTTGCAAGCACACTCGCACTCCGCTGATTATGAGAAAATAACCTTTTATTCCTTTCCTGCCAAACAAAGTACGTTGAAGCCGCTACAAGAATCCTACAAATAATAATATCCATAGTCCTAGAATTAGCATTAATCTCCATCCATTGCATGATAGAATCCCAGGTATCCGTTACATTCTCCATGTCGACCAAATGCCTAACCAATCTCCAAACCTCTGAAGCATATACACATTGGAAAAACAGGTGGTCTCTTGAATCACGGTCAAACTTGCATAGAGGGCAACACATAAGACGCAAATTAGTAGCACTACCCGCTTCCCAAATGGCCATCCTGTCTTGGGTTTTCAACTTGTTTTTAACAACTAACCACAAATGAAAAGAGTGTCGGGGAATACATTGGCTGAACCAAACTGAACTAGCCCATGAAACCTTATGACACCTATGCCGCAAACAATTCCAAACCTCCCAAGAAGTAAAACCTTGAAAGTTACCTTCCAAATCTTTCCAGCAAAACCGGTCACTCGTATCAGGCACAATCTGGATAGGACCAATGTTGATAAGAACAGGAAAAAGATCATACCATGCTTGAGGCCATAACCAATGGCCATCATCCGCAACAACATCAGCCACCGTATCTTTTAAAGAAAAACCCGCATTAGCAATAGCTCTAGGGGTTATGAATGATCTAATCGGACTGTATGTGCACCAGTTATCACTCCACACGTTAGTTTGGCGTCCACTACGAATGGACATCCAAAAAAATGGTCGAACACTCGAACGGATGGATAAGAGTTTCCGCCATCCCCAGGTAACATTATTACTACATTGCACTTCCCAGAAACTTTTACCTTTCAGCTTGTATGCGTGAATCCATTAGACCCAAAGAGAAGGACGATTTGTGACTAAGCTCCATATGTGAGATGTTAAAAGAGCCTTATTAACATCCACTATGCTCCGAATACCTAAACCACCCTCATCTTTCGGCATACAAACATCCCTCCAGGCTACTTTAGCACGAACCGAACCCGGATTACCACCATTCCATAGAAATCTTCGAAGACGTTTCTCCAGATCCTTTAAAATACTAGAAGGGAGCATCATAACCGACGCCCAATAGGAGTATAAGGCCACAAGGACAGAATTGATAAGTTGAAGTCTCCCGGCAAATGAGAGAGATTTTGTCATCCAATTGTCAATTCGTCTATCCATACGTTCCAAAAGAATTTTGCAATCCTTGGCAGCCAATCTAGTAGAAATCAGCGGAACCCCAAGATAACGAACCGGAAACGAACCCTCCTGAAACGGCATAACGTGCAAAATCTGATCTTTGATAGCTCGAGGAACATTACAGAAGAAAACAGTACTCTTAGCCAGATTAGGATGTAGACCCGAGGCTAGAGAAAATTTATCAAGGGCCTCCCTAAGATACTTAACCGAACTACAATCACCATGAGCAAAAAGAAATAGGTCATCAGCAAATGAAAGACTAATAACCTTCTGTTTAGAGCATCGAGCATGAAACTTAAACGACGCATGAGCTGATGATTGATGTAATAGAAGGGTTAAGACTTCCATGACTAGCGTAAATAAGTAAGGGGACGTAGGATCCCCCTGTCTAAGACCACGCTTACCCGCAAAATAACCATGAATCTCTCCGTTAATACTTAAAGAATACGACACCGTTGTAACACATGTCATTATCCAATTAACCATTTTATGATGAAACCCAAACCCATGCAGAATGGACTCCAGAACTTGCCAACTGACTGTATCGTAAGCCTTTTGAATATCAATCTTGAATGCACACCTTGGGGGCCCTCTATTAAGATGATAATTGTGCATGAGTTCCTGAGTAAGGAGAATGTTGTCCGATATTTTCCTGCCCGGAATAAACGCCGATTGGTTTATGCTAACCAATTTATTCAAACTTCCCTTGAGCCTGTCCGTTATAATCTTGCTAACACACTTACACAAAACATTACAGCAAGATATGGGCCGATAGTCTAAAACGGAATTAGGAGTATCCTTCTTAGGAATAAGAGCAATAATGGTGTGATTGACTTGCTTAAGAAGCTTACCATTATCAAAGAAATCGAGCACCGCTTTTGTCACCTCATCACCAATAATATCCCAAGCATTCTTAAAGAACGCAGAAGTGAACCCATCCGGCCCAGGAGCCTTATTCTCACCAATGCTGAAAATGGCTTTTTTAACTTCTTCTCTAGTCACCTGTCTAACCATATGGGCCGCCATATCATGGCTCAGCGTGTTAATAAACAAATCATCATCAGTTAGATGTTGAACAGGCTGATCGGTACCCAAAAAATTTGTGTAATGGTCCACAAGAACGGCTGGAACCTCGGTACCCTCAAAAGAATTACCATGCACATCATTAATGCATAAGATCTTGTTTCTAGCATTTCGACTTTTCACAGAGTTGTGAAAGAAAGAGGTATTCGAGTCACCCGCACAAAGCCACTCAACCTTCGATTTTTGCTTAAGAAAACATTCTTCATCATAGGCTGCCTCTTGGAACTCACGAAGGCATTTGGCTGCTACATCTCGAGCCACAGTATCAAGGGGATTAGCATCAACCTGCTGCTGGAGAATATCCAACTCACTACGAAGTCTAGCCACTTTATCATGGAGGTTACCTTGCTGATGTAGAAGCTTACGAAAGCAAGGCTTAAGGTTCCTCATTTTCTTAACCACCGAAAACATAGCAAATCCATTGACTTCCTTAGCCCATTCATTAGTAACAAGCTGTTTGAAATCAGCTTTAGAGGTTAGGAAGTTTGCAAATTTAAAAGGCTTTGGTTTAGCGTGGTTGATATTTGGCAGCTTAAGGACACACGGCGAGTGATCAGAAACACGGGGAGGCTGGAAAATAGCATAAGCATTCGGAAAGAGATCCAAGAATTTGATATTAACCATAACACGATCAAGTTTTTTAAAAACACCAATACCTTCTTTCGGCTTCTGGTTCCAGGTGAAATGGCACCCATGCTGTTTAATATCTGTAATTTCCGTCACTTGAATACATTCATAGAACTCTCTCATTCCTATAGTATGACTGGAGGGACCATAAAGACAATCTTCCATGTTAAGAGCCGAGTTAAAATCCCCAAGCACCACCCAAGGATGCTCCCTAGCTACGATACTATGTCTACATAAATCCTCCCACAAAACACGACGCTCTTGATACCTATTCTCAGCGTAAACAAAAGAGCAAAAGAAATCCTTGGAATCCGCTTTTAACCGGATCTGAGTGTGAACAACCTGATCAGACTGGGAGAGCACCATAATATCTACATCGTCCGGGTTCCACCCCAAGATAATTCTAGTGCCTCGTTGACATAAATTCCCATTAGATGTCCAATTCCACCTACGAAACACATTCTTGCATACTTTAAGAAGATTATTGACATTAACATGTGTCTCTAAGATAGCACAAATGCTCAATTGACTCTCAGCAATAAGAACACGGACTTCGTTTTGTTTCAGGGGACGATTCAAACCCCTTATGTTCCAAGCAGCGACACTACCCATTGAAACCCGTAGAACCGGGAGTGCTTGCCCCCTCAGATTGACTGCTATTTAGATTGCTTCCCATATATTTGGACATTTCAGTAGGATTGGATTCTAAGACCTCTTCATGCACCGTATTTACCTTCTCTATGCCACCATCTCCTTCAGCCGAACCATTACCAGCACCTGGGTTTACTTCATCCTTATCGCTATCTAGGACCTGAAACGGGTTAAACACTTTAACAGTTGGATGTCCGGAATCAGGGCAGCCATCCGTCTTTGTTCCAGATGTAGTGGGAGCATCCTTATTGACCTTGGGTTTATAAATAAATTTAGCTTTTTGCTTCTTTTGCGGGAACCCTTGTTTAGCCATTCGTCTTCGATCAGTAACGAACCCTTCCTCATCTACCACCACCTGTTTTGCCTTGTCCTTGATAACTTTGCTACACGAAGAATGATCATGTCCAAATAAACAGCATGTGGGGCATCGTAACGGCTTCCACTCATACTCAACTTTCACTCGTTCCATAATGTATCCCTCCTCATCCATCTTAGGAATAGCTATTGTAATGTGGTCCTTAAGATCATCATCCGCATTAATCTCAATCATTGCACGAGCATAGCTGCTTCTGCCCCAATTTTCCACACACATATCAGCTGTATATGAGTCAAGCCTTTTCGGAATGCCCAATTTAGAAGCCAACAAACTTAGTCCGTCATCCGTGTACACCGAGATCGGCACATTATGCAATTTAACCCAAAGGGGGATAGTTTTCACACCATCCTTCTTCAAGCTAACCTTTGGTGACCATATACTCAGAAAAATTGGAACTTTTCTTATCAACCAAGGGCCTCCTTCCAAAACCTTCATTAACCCATCCCTTGAATCAAACTTGAAGAAAAAGAAGCCATCCGAGTTCATCATAATCTTTAGACACCCAAACTTTGCCCAAACATTCTTAGGATAGTATTCTACTACAGGGAACGGTAAACGGGTTCCTAAAAAATAACCATAAAGAACATTTTCAAATTTATGTTGTACCTGCTGAACCACCTCTTTCGGAATAACTAGATCAGCGTCTTCTCTTGTTTCTAAAGGCTTCATAAGCCTAAAGTTTACTTCTCTCTTGTTTTGAACAGAAGACTGAAGTTTCTCCGCATATGAAACTGGTTCTGGTGGCTGCCCATGCTGATTATCTTGACTAAAAGAGGAACTCGTTATCGGCTGAACGGGGACAGAGATTTTCTGCAATTCATCAATAATATTGATGATCTTAGGTTCTTTCTGCACAACACCTCGACGGGGCACCAACGGATCCCCATCTATCCTCAGCGGCTTGCTTAGCAAAGATGGCGTTTGACGCATATCATGGACATTCATTGAGCCCCTAGACGTAATGAACACATCCTCATGCATCCTCTCCGAAAACGATTGAAACCCAAGATCCTCCAAACTTCTATCACGATTATTATCCATGCATAAGAATGTAAACTATAACCAGATTGAACAAGCATGCAATACGAATCAAGCAGAAGATAGGCTAAATCCCCAACGATTAAGAACGACAAAAAACCCTAGCAATAAAAGAAAAGAAACGAAACCCTAATATCAACTTCAAAAGATTAGAAACCAGGATTGCAGTCTAGAACCTTACTCAGAAGGATCGACAACACCCCAATACCTAACCCAGATCGATTGAAATTAAGGAAGAAAACAAGAACTAGGGTTTCTAGAGTTGTCGCCAAAATCGCCTAGATGGCAAATTTTTATATGAAAACCTTGTTTAAAATTTACTTGTAAACACGTGTTTAAAAAAAAAATATTTTTCTAAGTGTTTAAATTCTACAAAAATTCTACAAAAATTTACTTGTTTAAAAATATTTTTCTAAGTGTTTAAATTCTACAAAAATATTTTTCTAATGAAATATTTTTCTAAGTGTTTAAATTTACTTGTTTAAAAATATTTTTCTAAGTGTTTAAATTCTACAAAAATTTTGCCATAGTTTCCCCTTAAAAATGGAGGTTTCCATGCTTTCAAAGCATATCATTTTCTTTTAAAATCATCACCAATCAACAACATCATGAACTTGAAATTTTGTAAAAACTTGTAGTAACTTACTATGTTATTTAGTAGACTTAGTTACCCTTTAAAACATGGTTATTTGTTTATAAATCGCATTTTTGCAAAATCTAATCCTTTACAACTTACAAGATGATTTTTCTAAAAATAATTCTTTTGTATTTTTCTTGTTACACACATGTTTCTAGCCTTGATTTAACACTAAAAATATGAGTAGTTTCTTTAAAAATCATGGTTATGTAAATCTTGTATATAAACTTGGTTTCTTGAGAAAATTAGTTTTGTAATAATCCATTTACAAGACTTTTAACATGTATCATACTTCATCATACACAAAATCATCTTCATTTTCAAGTTCATGAGAAACATAAAGGATGATCTGTGACATCTGTGCCTCCACGGCCATCGAACAAATACCAAATCAATGAAATGTTGTGTTTCATACTTGGGATTTGTATAAATATGTGTATCATTTGCACATACCAACTCTTGTTCGATTTCGGGCTCTAAATCGCTTTCTGGAAGGTTATACGCGCACTGATGCGTAAATATAACCAGTTTAATGCAACAAACACTCCGGGACAGTGACATAGGCTTAACATACCTTAAATAACCTTTACATAACTTAGAAATAAGTTTTGGAGGGTTTGGTGTGGCGAAATCAAGTTTATTCGCTTACAGGGACTAATTTCGACAAACTGCGAAAGTATGCCGATTTGTACTATAACGAACATTCCGGAACATGAATAAGCTCCGCCACCGAAGAATTTAAAGAAAAACCAGCCCTAGCTATAATTCTCGGAGTAATAAATGACCGAAGGGGGCTGAAAGAGCACCAGTTGTCACTCCAAGCATTGGTTTGTCGACCACTCTGAATAGACTGCCAAATAAAGGGACGAACAATAGGACGGATATACAAAAGCTTTCGCCATCCCCAAGTAATGTTGCCCCGGCACTGCACCTCCCAAAAGTTGTTACCTTTTAACTTGTAAGTGTGAATCCACTGAACCCAAAGAGACGGACGTTTAGTAATTATACTCCAGATATGAGACGTCAATAGTGCTTTATTAACATCCATAATACTGCGAATACCCAAACCACCCTCCTCTTTCGGCATACACACCTCCTTCCATGCAACTTTAGCACGAACCGATCCCTGTTTTCCTCCATTCCATAAGAATCTTCGTAATCTTTTCTCCAGGTCCTTTATAACACTCATAGGGAGCATAAAAACCGAAGTCCAATAAGAGTACATGGCTGCAAGAACCGAATTGATTAACTGGAGTCTCCCTGCAAACGACAGAGATTTAGTCATCCAATTATCTATTCGCCTATCCATACGTTCGAGCAGAATTTTACAATCACTAGCAGCTAATCTCGTCGAAATCAATGGAACACCAATGTAACGAACAGGCAACGAACCCTCTTGAAAAGGCATTATGTGCAGAATCTGATCTTTCAACGAAAGAGGGACGTTACTGAAGAAAACAGTGCTTTTAGGCAAGCTGGGAACTAGACCCGATATCTCCGTAAATTTATCTAGAGCCTCTTTTAATCGCTTCACCGAGACGCAATCACCATGAGAGACCAAAAACAAGTCGTCAGCAAACGAAATGTTTATTATCTTCTGCTTAGAGCAATGAGCATGAAATTTAAACGAAGTATTCGAAGCAGCTTGTCGAAGAAGAAGGGTCAGAACCTCCATAACTAGCGTGAATAGATAAGGGTACATAGGATCCCCTTGTCTAAGACCACGCTTCCCTGGAAAATACCCATGAAGCTCCCCATTGATGCTTAACGAATAGGACACCGTAGAAACGCATGTCATAATCCAATTAACCATTTTATGATGAAACCCAAATTGATGCAAGATTGTTTCAAGAAACGACCAGCTAACCGTATCATAAGCCTTCTGGATGTCAATCTTAAAAGCACATCTTGGCTGACCTCTGTTAAGATGATAATTGTGCATCAACTCCTGGGTAAGAAGAATATTTTCTGAGATTTTCCTGCCCGGAACAAACGCTGACTGGTTTATGCTGACCAAATTATCCAGGCATCCCTTAATTCTGTCCGTGAGTATCTTACTAATGCACTTATACAGCACATTACAACAAGATATAGGACGGTAGTCAAGAACCGAATTAGGAGTATCCATCTTAGGGACCAGAGCAAGAATAGTGTGGTTGATTTGCCTTAAAAGTTTACCATTCTCGAAGAAATCAAGCACAGCAATCGTAACCTCATCGCCCACTATATCCCACGCCTGCTTAAAGAATGCCGAAGTGAACCCATCAGGGCCAGGGGCCTTATTTTCACCAATACTAAACATAGCTTATTTAATCTCTTCACGAGTCACCTGTCTAATCATACGGTCAGCCGAATGTTGACTAAGTGTGTTAGGAAACAATTCAGCATCCACAACTCCTGTACCCATGTGAGCCATGCCCAAGAAATTCGAGTAGTGAGTTACAAGAGCATGATGAACATCCTCCCCTTCAAACCGATTTCCATGCACATCATTAATACAATTAATTTTGTTTCTAGCATTCCTACTTTTCACACATTTATGAAAGTAGGAAGTATTAGAGTCACCCGCACAGAGCCACTCTACTTTGGATTTCTGCTTTAAAAAACACTCCTCATCATATGCTGCCACCTGAAAATCACGAAGACAATTAGCAGCCTTGTCACGGATGTCGACATCTAACGGATCAGCATCAACAAGTTTCTGGATATCATCTAGCTCCCTACGCAACCGACAAACTTTATCATGAAGGTTCCCTTGCTGATGCAATAATTTACGAAAACAAGGTTTCAGGTTTCTCATCTTCTTAACAACCGAAAACATGGTAAAACCGTGGATTCTTTTTGCCCATTCAGTAGAAACAAGTTGCCTGAACTCCGCTTTGGATGTCAAAAAATTTGGGAACTTAAACGGTTTCTGCTTAGAACGGGTAACAGAGGAAATTTTCAGAACACAAGGTGTGTGATTAGACACACGAGCTGGCTGAAATAACGCATACGCATCCGAAAACATATCCATAAACATCACATTGCCCATAATACGATCAATCTTCTTAACGACTCCAATCCCCTCACGTGGTTTCTGATTCCACATGTAATGAAGCCCATAGCTCTTTATATCCAAAAGCTCCAAAGTTTGAACACAATCAAAAAACTCCCTCATGCCTATGGTATGATTTGAAGTGCCAAAACAACAATCCTCCATATTTAGAGCCGAGTTAAAGTCCCCCAACACTACCCAAGGTTTATCATGAGCTAAGCATTTATGTTTATTAAGATCCTCCCATAAACTTCTACGCTCCTGATACTTATTCTCAACATAGACAAAAGAACAAAGAAATACTTTAGAATCAGCTTTAAATTGAATCTGTGTATGTATCACCTGATCCGATTGGGATAACACCATAAGTTGAACCACATCCGCATCCCATCCCAAGATGATTCTGGTTCCACGCTGACAAACACCCCCATTCGATGTCCAATTCCAACTCCTGAAGACACCCTTACACACTTTATCTAAATTACCAACACTTACATGCGTCTCTAGAATGGCACAGACCTTCAAATGATTCTCACCAACAAAAAAGCGGACCTCGTTTTGTTTCAGGGGACGATTCAAACCCCTTATATTCCAAGCCGCCACACTACCCATTAAAACCTCCAGAACCGGGAGTGCTTGCCCCCCCCCCCCCCCCCCCCGCCCCCCCAGGCCGACTATCAGTCAAGATATTACCCAAGAATTTGGACATCTCCGTTGGGTTAGATTCAAGAACCTCATTCGCATGAATATTGATCTTCTTAGGAATATTGCCAGTTTTTGACCCCTGACCGTAATCATCTATCTTAGCTTGCTTCCCATTAGTATTATTTACATTTCCCGTCAAATCATTTTCATCCAATAACTCCTGCCCATCAATTTTCGATAATGCCTCAAAAGAATTACGTGTTTTAACCTTATCGACTGTCTTCACGTTGACATTAACCTCCTTTGTACCAGAAGTGCTCGGATCCGACTTATTGAATTTTGGCTTGTATATAAATTTCGGCTTTGGTTTCTTAGGCATGACACCCACTCGAGCCATCTTTCTCTTATCCATAGTAAAACCTTCGTCATCCACCACTACTTGTTTAGCTTTTTTTGATTCATTCTTCCCACACGTTTGGTCATTGTGACCAAACACACAACATAAGGAGCACCTTTGCGGCTTCCACTCATATTCAACACTCACAATTTCATTAATATACCCCTCCTCGTCTAGTTTTGGAATAGCAACAACAATCTGCTCCTTAAGTTCTTGATCCGCATTTATTTCAATCAACGCTCAAGCAAAGCTACTCCTTCCCCAGTTCTCCGAACACATATCGGCTGTATAGCCATCCAAACGTTTTGGCTCACCTATTTTCGAAGCTAATAAACTTAATCCGTCATCAGTATATACCGCAATGGGTACATTATGGAGTTTTACCCATACCGGCACTAGTTTAATACCTTCTTTCTTAAGACTAACAGACGGAGACCAGACATTAAGAAACAACGGCACCTTCCTGATCAACCAAGGCCCTCCTTCCAACACCTTCGCCATACCCTCTTTAGAGTCAAACTTAAAGAAAAAGAATCCGTTAGAATTCGTCATAAGTTTAGCAAACCCATACTTTGCCCAGACATTCTTAGCATAGTATTCGACAACAGGGAATGGTAGCCGATTATCCAAAAAATATCCATATAAAACATTCACAAATTTCTCCTGAACTTTACGAATTACCTCCCTAGGAATGACCACATCCGCATCAGGTTTAGACTCTCCCGACTCCATTTTCCTGAAGTTAACTTCCCTTTTCACTGAAGAAATATTTTTTACCCTATCCGCATAAGATAATTTAGCAGCTCCCTCCTCCATTTTACGATCAGAAATACTACTTGCCTCTTGAACTGGAGCCGTAACTTTTTCCAGTTCATCAATAATATTTATCATTCTCGGCTCCGATTGAATAACTCCTCGTCTAGGCAGCATCGGATTTCCATCAATTTTTAACGTTCTAGCATCATGACTATTCCCAAACGAAGACAGGTTGCCTCATACATCCTGTGAGTTCGACAGCTTAGCATTATTCGAAGTAATAAAGATATCCCCATGCAGTTTTTCGGTGAAGGACTGAAACCCTAGATCCTCCAAACTTTGAACCCTATTTCTCTCCATGCACGACAAAAACAAATCTGACAACCAAACGACAAAAACATGCAGCCTCCAAGCAAACCCTAATCCTTAAACCTTAGTAATAATCTTCAACCCTTAACCGATTAAGCCAGTGTTGTCGATCTAGCTAAATTAATCTCAGTTAACCGCAATCAACAACAACCAGATTAATAAATCAGGATATCCAACTACACACTAAGGGGCGATTAACAACAAAGAAAGGAAAAAACCCTAATTCCAAAATCGGTCACAATTGCTAACTAGTTCGTTATAGAGTTTTGAAAGATCAAAGCTCTAATCACAGACTGTTATAAAAGAGATCATGAAATCAAATCAAGGGTTTCGTGAGGAACCAAAATCGCCAAAAGGATAGAGAGGCGCTCGACAACTTCATGAATTTGACCAGTTTATGGTCAATGCGAAGTTCATTTGAACTTCATAACGTGAGCGTAATCACGATGGTTATAGTCCCTAGTGACTATACCTACTGATTACCACGTTATCTAGGTGTAGTGACGAGTCGTAGTTTCGGCCAAAATGCGCATTCTTGCGTGTTTTGTAACCAAACTACTTATAGGTATCAAATCCGTTTGTTTCGATACCAAATCTATTTTCTAAATTCGTTAAACATGTTTTAACATGTTTAACTCGTCACTTTTTAGATTAGTGCTTGTGTAGAGTCGTAAGTCAAGCGGACTAAACACCCGCTTAGACTTTCGAACACGACCCGTTTGGTCGATCATTAGGATCCGACCAAACATGTTTAGTGACCATAGTTGCATAGGGAATAACCTTCCGAGGTTATACCTTATGGTCACTTAAGTTTAATTAGTTGTATGATAGGTAGTTTATATGCCTTAGGTAAATGACCAAAATGCCCTTTTCATGCATAATTGGTAATCAAGCATATGTAACACAAACTTTTGTCACTTAATTGATTATGCAACATATTTAATCATGTTTAGGCATATAATACTTGTCATAGGACTAGTTAGACGTCTCGAACGCGCTTTTGCGCGAACGACACGTTAAAGTAGCTTAAGCTACCTTAATGGGTCACAATGGGTCGAAAGCACTTAGGTTAGGTTTCGATTTAGAATGTAGACTTTGTTAAACCATGTCATATGAGTTCCAATACTCATTTGGTTTAAAAAACCTCATCCTATCCGATCTTCCGACTTAGGTCTAGTTTATTTATAAAGTTATTAGGTTGTCGATTGATTCCGTGCTCCCTCTAGCTTTGCTTGGTTGTTGTTCAAGACCTCTAAGCATTCTCAGGTGAGTACATAGTTCCCCTATTTTACTGTTTTCAATTGTTTTGGGGTGATTCATATGTGCTAAATGTTTTCAAGGTTTTAACGATGGTTTTCAAAACGATTTTCGATATTATAACAATGGTTTCAAAAACGATTAAAATGGTTTATATTAAATTAATAACGATTTCGATATAGTAAACAAACTTGTTGGTTGTATTTACATAACGAATAATATCCATTAGTTTTGGCCGAACCGACCAGTATTAGGTTATGGTACCATAGGATCTGACAAATCCCGTTATCAGAATGCACCCATAGTTATGTGTGGGTTAGGTGGGTAACGACTGAATATGTGATTGTTAATTTACCCTTTGGTGGTTTATTAATGCAAGAAGCGATATGCGAGATAGTCGAGTCACGAAGGTTTGGATGTTATTAGCGAGACAATCAATAGTAGTTTTCACGATTTAAAACGAGAATGATTTAAACGACTAAAGTGATTTTTAACGAATTAAACGGTTTGGGTAAACGATTGGTTTTCGGTTAGTGTTTAGATAACGGGACGGGTGTAATGTGATGAAAGCATGGTGGATACGCCGCTGGTACTTCCTATATATAAGTGTTTTCATCATATTACATACCGTGGCGTTATTTAGTTCACTTGGGTAAACGATTTTGAAACGATGTCACACAAACGAGGTTTTTGAAATAATATAAACTATACGAGTTTTATTAACGAGATTTTTACGAGATGTTTTACAATTTGATTTTATTAAATAAATGTTTTGGGTTAAGAATCATGGCTACGAGATTTTATAAACTATAACCAACTTGATTTGAGTTGGTTAATTATGTCGCAATACAATACTTTTCAAAACAAGTTTTTTTTTATTATTAAGTATTGCAACATGTAAACTAGCCATGAATCCGACACTCTCAAAAACCTATGTACTCGCCAACATTTCTTTGCTGACTTTGTTTTTCACATATGTTTCAGGTGTTGTTAAATGATGTTGATTGCTAGGATGCATGCTCACATAGGACTGGACGAGGCCTTAGTGACTTAATAACAATGATAGACTATGTTTAAATTGTTTATTTAGATTTCCAGACGATGTAAATATTTAATGTTTAATAAAACGAAACTTCAAATTTCCGTGTGTTTTGAAACAATGATTCTGTTACAACACTCCCCGACGATTCCGCCGCGATTTGTTGTTTTACGCGGTCGGGGTGTGACAGAAAAGTTGGTATCAGAGCTCATGGTTATAGGGAATTAGGTTATTAGTAATGCTTTGACCTAGTCTATAACCTTCCTAGGACCCTAACACAAGATTCTTGTGTTTAGATCTTAAAACAATACCGTCACTTATCCTTAGGTGACAACCACAATAAGAACACAAATTCCGAATCTGCTTTGAAAACCAATCATCTGTTCTAGGATGATTTATTATAAGGTTTTGAACCCTCTAAGTTTTCAAAATCTCGTCAAAGTTTGGGTCTTATAATGTGAACACGTGCGAACTGGAAGGGTGAATGCCTGTACCCTGAGTTTTCTGTCTAAGGCTAGAGTGTTCGTACAAATCCGCAGCATCGGACCAGTCACTTTTACCTGGGAACTCTTGGGGTGAGTATTCACTTATAGGCGAGCATGTCTTCAGTGTACATTAATATGACCCGTTTACTTTGATTAATCACCGTCTTATTTGTTTGCCTTAGGTAACAAACAAATGATCGCAATTTCTATGCGTTGCTGTTCTGTTTTAATTATCTGATAACATTTCACTTGTTTTCACCTATGTCTTTCATTCCTCTAGAATGTCTCTTCCTCGCAACGACACTCAAATGTCCGAGCAAACTGCCAAATTTGCCCAGCGAATAGGCGAAGTAATCCTGAAGACTGTGGATTTAGGTATCGCCATGTCTCGTCTCAATAATGAAGCCACCCAAGAAGCATCGAAAGAAGCAGAAGCCGAGCCTTCGAAAAAGTCAAAGAAGCGTAAAGCTCCAAAGGGTCCCGTAGCCGTTACACCAAATCAAGCAAAACCTAGCCAGGTGGCAGCACCACCCGCCAAGAAGCCGTACTTAGGAACTGCTCCTCTGTGCAATCAGTGTAACCTCCACCACTATGCCAGTGTCAAATGTTGGAAATGTTTCAACTGTGGACTCATTGGTCATTTGGCACGAGACTGACGTTCAATCACTGTGCTAAACCAAGCTTTTCAGAACCCCGTTAAATTTCAAGCAGATCCAGCACAGGCTCGTTTTCCTCCTGGTATTTGCTACACCTATGGCGAGACGGGTTATGTCAGGGACAGATACCCAAAGATTTTCAATGCAAATCCGACCCACGGATGAGCATTTGGCCGATTAGAAGAAGCTGCTGCTTTGAATAATCCGAATCTTATGTTTATGTTTCTAGTGTTTTCCTTTGAACTCGGAAACAATCGATTTTGTTTATAAATAAATCTTTATTTGCAATTCTAATGTACAAATATAGTTGCATGTGTGTATGGCATACCCCTACGATACCTACACCAAAGAACCGTATTTGTAGTTCTCTCGTTCATATGATCGCTCATGAATTCCTCGAAAATTCTAAGTGCTCGCTTCATTCTAAGAAACGAAGTGACAATTTGAGTAATCACTTTAATTCCTTGGTTAGATAACTAAGGAAACCCTTATCTGTCAAAATTGCGCTTGGTAAACCTCTTGTACTCAATTCTGTTATTTGCGACTGTCAATTTAACTTTGATAATCACTATTTTTCCTATTGACCTCACGCCGATGCAACTTGGGAGTTTTGACATTATCATAGGGATGGATTGGTTAGCTAACATCATGTTGAGGTGATTTGTTTCGATAAGATAGTTCGCATTCCTCTTTCGTCTGGCGATGTTCTGGAAGTTCGTGGCAAGAAACCTTCTGGTGGATTGAAGCTCATGTCGTGTACGAAGGCCCAAAGTTATTTACAAAAAGGATATGATGCTTTTCTGGCACATGTCACCGAGGAGAAAGGCAAGAGCAAGAGTATTCAGGGTATTCCGATTGTTCAGGATTATCCAGAGGTGTTTCCTGATGAACTGCCTGGTTTGCCTCCAGTTCGTCAAGTTGAGTTTCATATTGACCTTGTACCCAATGCCAACCCAATTGCGAAAGTACCTTATCGTCTTGCACCGCCTGAGGTGCAAGAATTATCGAAACAGCTTCAAGAGTTATCTGATAAAGGATTCATCCGATCAAATTATTCACCTTAGGGGAGCTCCTGTCCTCCTTGTGAAGAAGAAAGATGGATCTTTTCGAATGTGTATCGATTATCGTAAGCTTAATAAGCTTACCATCAAGAATCGATATCCCCTACCTCGAATTGATGATCTCTTTAATCAGCTGCAAGGTGCTACCTGTCTTTCCAAGATCGATTTACGTTCTGGGTATCATCAGCTTCGTGTATTCGAAGAAGATATTCCCAAGACTGCTTTCCGCACGAGATAAGGGCATTACGAGTTCACTGTCATGCCTTTTGGTTTGAAGAATGCCCCAGCTGTCTTCATGGACTTAATGAATAGGGTCTGTAAACCTTATTTAGATAAGTTCATTATTGTGTTCATCGACGATATCCTTGTTTATTCGAAGTCTCGAGCCGATCATGAGCAACACCTTCGTTTGACAATGGAACTCCTAAAGAAGGAACAACTTTTTGCTAAAATTCTCCAAGTGCGAATTCTGGCTTAAAGAAGTTCAGTTTTTTGGGACATATAGTCAACGAGCAGGGTATTCATGTGGATCCATCCAAGTTTGCTGCAATTAAGGATTGGAATACACCAACGACACCTACAGGAATTCGTTCTTTTCTTGGTCTCGCTGGTTATTATCGTCGTTTTATTTCAAACTTCTCGAAGATCGCGGTGCCACTCACTGCTTTAACTCAGAAGAATAAGCCTTTGGAGTGGGGATATAAGCAAGAAGAAGCGTTCCAAACGCTGAAACGGAAGCTATGTGATGCTCCTGTTTTGTCCTTGCCCAATGGAAACGATGATTTCGTTGTCTTTTATGACGCGTCGAATCTAGGCCTTGGTTATGTTCTTATGCAATGAGGTAAAGTCATAGCATATGTGTCAAGACAGTTGAAAGTTCACGAGAAGAACTACACAACTCATGATCTTGAGTTAGGTGCTGTGGTATTTGCTCCCAAAATCTGGAGACACTACCTCTATGGAACGAAGTGTGTGGTTTTCACAAGACCACAAAAGTTTCCAGTATATTCTTAATCAGAAGGAGCTGAACATGAAGCAGCGACAATGGGTTGAGCTCTTGAACGATTACGATTTCGAGATTCGCTACCTTCCTGGTAAGGCGAATGTCGTAGCCGATGCGCTTGGTCGAAAGGAGCGAGTCAAGCTTCATTCTGTTCAAACTCTATCTGATATTCAATCTCGTGTCCTTCAAGCACAACGATCTTGTGTAAACGAAGGCTTATTGAAATATGAGCTACCACTTCAACTCGAGCTTAAACTCGAAACGAAAGGGCGATGGGTTGCTCTATTTTAAGAATCCTTGTAAATGATTATCGCCCAAATCGGAGCCCTGATTGGATTCCTTGTACACCTTAATATGTACATTACAACTCAATAAGGAAAAACCAAATTCCTATTAAGATCTTCCTATCTTCATAGTTAGATTCTTGAAAATATTTAAAGTGCCAAATCCACGGATTGGATTCCTGGTATGCTTTAAATACCCGTGTCCAAAGATAACAAATTAAAGGTCAAGATAAACAATTATGCGATTATGTGATTATGTGTTTATGTGTTCTCCTTTATGTTTTTGTGTGATCCGATTTTCGTTATCCAAATCCTCATAGAATCTTCCATATCTTCATATGAGGGATTCATAGTAGGATATTCAAAAGGTACTACCCTAAATCCTTAATGGGCTTCTACGTGATAGTTAAGACCCTTGGAATATATAGTACCATTCCATGATTCGAATGAGACCCCTTGAGTGGTCTAGTTAAAAGATTGATTCAGAATTTGGTTAAGAATGGCATGTGATGATATAGCTGAAAGGACCCTATGGTGGTCCAGTCACACTCATCACAGGTTCGTTCATTTGGTTTTCCCCTACACATTATCAAATGCACTGTGTGGACTATGCAAGGAATTACGTAATTATGGACGCGTACGTAATTAAGAAATTCAGTGCACAGGAACCCCAGTAAAGTTTATCATGTGTAAGAACCGATAGTGACAACAATAACGAAACGTGAACAATGTAATGGAGGTACGGTGGACGCACCAATGGCGCTTCATATACTTGTATATAGGTGTCCCTCTTACATTGCAAGCATGATGTTATTTAAAGTTACTAGAAGTTCAGAACCCTAACCAGTGTTGTTTTATCTTTTCGACTTCATGTTTTGAGCTCTCACAAGTTTCCTCTAATTAAATTTCGGGACGAAATTTCCTGAAGTAGGGGAGACTGTGACATCTGTGCCTCCATGGCCATCGAACACATACCAAACCAATGAAATGTTGTGTTTCATACTTGGGATTTGTATAAATATGTGTATCATTTGCACATACCAACTCTTGTTCGATTTCGGGCTCTAAATCGCTTTCTGGAAGGTTATACGCGCACTGATGCGTAAATATAACCAGTTTAATGCAACAAACACTCCGGGACAGTGACATAGGCTTAACATACCTTAAATAACCTTTACATAACTTAGAAATAAGTTTTGGAGGGTTTGGTGTGGCGAAATCAAGTTTATTCGCTTACAGGGACTAATTTCGACAAACTGCGAAAGTATGCCGATTTGTACTATAACGAACATTCCGAAACATGACCATAAGTTAAACATACCCTAAATATCCTTTACATAGCTTAGAAATAGGCTTTGAGGGGTTCGGTGTGCTAAAATAAACTTTTTGGTCATTCAGGGACTAAAAGCGTCAAAAGTGCATAAGTTTGCATTTTCGCGCATATCTTACGTTCTGAATACATCCGGACATCCAAAACTTTATGTAATCATTAAAATATTTTATTTTAGAGATTGGCATGATAAAATTCCATTCGTCGCGTAATTTGGATCGTCTTTGCGTTCGTTACGACTTCCGTCGTAATTAACCGAACAACGCAACCGTACGACCAAACAAACTGACATCCGAGATATTTTTGAGCATGTTTTGAGTTCCCTATACTTTAACTTCATTTTAGAGCCTTGAAACGATGTTAACGGGGCTTAAACGTCTCAAAAATGTGCCAAAATGCAAGATTCTGAAGTTCAGGGACCAAAATTGTCATTCTGCCATAGTTATCTTAGGAAGGGACCAAAATAAAAAATCTAAATTCCAGCTTGTTCCAGTTGTTCCCCTCATTTGCACATGGTTTTAATGAAACTATGGGCTCCCATGGTTTCACAAAACCATGGGCACATGTGTACGGATGAGATTGCCTTCCAAAATCGGAAGGTGGTTTAGGCATAAGACGGATATCGGATGTAAACAAGTCGTTGATGGCCTATCACATTTATAGCATTATTTCTGGCAGGGAATCGTTATGGACGAACTGGGTATCCTTGCATAGACTTCGTGGCCGTAGTCTTTGGGACATTCCGGTTCAAGCCAGCTCTCCGTGGGGATGGAAAAGATTAATGAAGTGCAGGGATGTTCTTCGTGATCACTTGTGGAATAAGATTGGTAATGGTCATAGCACATATTTGTGGTTTGATAAATGGACGAATGAGTGCCCGCTTCAACATATAGTTACTCCGCGTCAAATGGCTAGGTATGGCTTTACATTCAAGTCGAAAGTAACGGAAGCATTTATTGATGGCCGATGGGTTAGGCCGGAAGATTGGAGGAGTGTTTACCCGACATTGTTCCAACTCCGGCCTCTTATGTTATCGGATATTCAAGATAGGGTTTTATGGAAGAATTCTGATGGTAGGCTTGTTCCTTTCACGACAAAAGAAGTGTGGGATGCGATCCGGATCCGTGACCAGCCAAAACCTTGGTCGAAAGTTGTGTGGTCTTCGTTCAATATTCCTAAACATTCGTTCATGTTTTGGCTTATTTTCAAAAAGAAACTTTGGACTCAAGACCGGATTATGAGGTGGAATCATTTAGTTACGGGTTCTATGAATCTGATGTGCTGCTTGTTATGTTACTCTGGGTTAGAGACACATGAGCATTTGTTTTTCGAATGTCCATACTCGAAATCAGTATGGCATAAAGTGTGGCCGAAAGTAGACATGAATCCGGTTATGGAATCATGGGAGGATATCTCGGTTTGGCTGATTTCTAGAGCTAAGTCGAAGTCGGTTTTTTCTGTTGCTAGTAGATTGGTGGTGGCGGCCGCAGCTTATGCCATTTGGAGTGAACGTAACTCTAGATTTTTTAGTATCCGGTTGAGACCTCCAGAGCAGATGGCCGATCAAATTATCAGCACTGTCAGAACAAAGTTAATCTCTTTCAGGTACAAGCAAACTTCAAATGTCAAGCGTTTTTTGGAAGAGTGGAAGATGGACAAGGAAGACTTTTTAGATGAAGATTGAAGACCAATGTTTTATTTGTTATTGATGTAATTGGTTGTTTCTTTTGGTTGTTTCTTGTTGAACTCTTTAGTGGTATGCCACTAAGAGAACTAGAGGGTATTGTCAACCTTCTACTTGTTTGATTTTTGAAATGTTATAAAATCACCGGGGTAACCCTTTACCCAAAAAAAATGTGTACGGATGAGATCGAAGCTCGTTTTACGATGAACGATCCTAACAGTTCTAGTTTTCCTATAAATAGCTATCCCCTTTCACTTGCAAAACCCACATTGTTCTGATTTTGGCTCTCTAAGTTGAAGTTTATGCTTCATACCTGAGAGTAAATAAGATCAAAGCTTGCGGGGACCTTTTGTAAGTATCCTTTCATTCTTTTATCGCTTTTAGAGTCTTAAAGTTAAATTGCGTTTGACTTTCTGCATTGACCAGTTTATGGTCAATGCGAAGTTCATTTGAACTTCGTAACGTGAGCGTAATCACGATGGTTATAGTCCCTAGGGACTATACCTACTGATTACCACGTTATCTAGGTGTAGTGACGAGTCGTAGTTTCGGCCAAAACGCGCATTCTTGCGTGTTTTGTAAGCAAACTACTTATAGGTATCAAAACCGTTTGTTTTGATACCAAATCTATTTTCTAAATTTGTTAAACAAGTTTTAACATGTTTAACTCGTCACTTTTTAGATTAGTGCTTGTGTAGAGTCGTAAGTCAAGCGGACTAAACACCCGCTTAGACTTTCGAACACGACCCGTTTGGTCAATCATCAGGATCCAACCAAACATGTTTAGTGACCATAGTTGCATAGGGAATAACCTTCCGAGGATATACCTTATGGTCACTTAGGTTTAATTAGTTGTATGATAGGTAGTTTATATGCCTTAGGTAAATGACCAAAATGCCCTTTTCATGCATAATTGGTAATCAAGCATATGTAACACAAACTTTTGTCACTTAATTGATTATGCAACATATTTAATCATGTTTAGGCATATAATACTTGTCATAGGACTAGTTAGATGTCTCGAACGCGCTTTTGCGCGAACGACACGTTAAAGTAGCTTAAGCTACCTTAATGGTTCACAATGGGTCGAAAGCACTTAGGTTAGGTTTCGATTTAGAATGTAGACTTTGTTAAACCATGTCATATGAGTTCCAATACTCATTTGGTTTACAAAACCTCATCCTATCCGATCTTCCAACTAAGGTCTAGTTTATTTATATAGTTATTAGGTTGCCGATTGATTCCATGCTCCCTCTAGCTTTGCTTGGTTGTTGTTCAAGACCTCTAAGCATTCTCAGGTGAGTACATAGTTCCCCTATTTTACTGTTTTCAATTGTTTTGGGGTGATTCATGTGTGCTAAATGTTTTCAAGGTTTTAACGATGGTTTTCAAAACGATTTTCGATATTATAACAAAGGATTCAAAAACGATTAAAATTTTTTATATTAAATTAATAACGATTTCGATATAGTAAACAAACTTGTTGGTTGTATTTACATAACGAATAATATCCATTAGTTTTGGCCGAACCGACCAGTATTAGGTTATGGTACCATAGGATCTGACAAATCCCGTTATCAGACTGCACCCATGGTTATGTGTGGGTTAGGTGGGTAACGACTGAATCTGTGATTGTTAATTTACCCTTTGGTGGTTTATTAATGCAAGAAGCGATAGGCGAGATAGTCGAGTCACGAAGGTTTGGATGTTATTAGCGAGACAATCAAAAGTAGTTTTCACGATTTAAAACGAGAATGATTTAAACGACTAAAGCGATTTTTAACGAATTAAACGATTTGGGTAAACGATTGGTTTTCGGTTAGTGTTTACATAACGGGACGGGTGTAATGTGATGAAAGCATGGTGGATACGCCACTGGTACTTCCTATATATAAGTGTTTTCATCATATTACATACCGTGGCGTTATTTAGTTCACTTGGGTAAACGATTTTGAAACGATGTCACACAAACGAGGTTTTCGAAATAATATAAACTATACGAGTTTTATTAACTAGATTTTTACGAGATGTTTTACAATTTGATTTTATTAAATAAATGTTTTGGGTTAAGAATCATGGCTACGAGATTTTATAAACTATAACCAACTTGATTTGAGTTGGTTAATTATGTCGCAATACTTTTTTTCAGCATGAGATTCTAATTCTCTCTCTAGCAAATGGCGATTCTGTTCTTTCATCCGAAACCCTAGTTTTTCATCGTCAATTCTGATACAGATTAGTTATTAGAAGTTTCTAACATCTAAAAGAAAATCTGTTAGCAGTTCTGTTTCGATTTTCAGTTAGGGTTTTATTTATTTCTCCTTTCAATCGCCTCCAAAGTCCAGATTTTGAATAGTTTGTTCATTGGTTATCGGCCTGATTTCCAAGTAAGCTATCAGATTTATTTGATTTCATGGGTTAGGGTTTATCGCTAGTTTAGGGTTTCTGTTTGGTTTTCGTTTTTTGTTGGTGCGACGAGTTGATTTGGTGTTCTGGTTCTTCGAGCTTGATACTACATACGGTTAAAGAGAGTGGATATTCTGAATGGATGAACATAACACAAATTTTGATGGCGGCGGCAGACCTTCATACTCGTTTGAGGGTTTGGCCAGCCGAGTTGTTAATGTTGAAGGGAACACGTTGCAACCTAGGCGGGGTTTATTGATTAACAATCAGATTGATCCTAAACGTCCAAACATCATCAATGAACTTTCGAAGTTCACGGTGCCCATTCCAGTGGAGAAACCGGCTGCACAAAGTTGGGATTATCCCAATATGGGATATTCACCATCAACAGATCTGGATGGAATGAGTTTTTCGGCTGCACAAGGAAAAGCACGAAATTCAGGGGCTGCAGATCCAATTTCATTCGCTAACATTGTTAAGAACACTAAGGAGAATGTTAAGGTGAATTTAAGGGCAATGGAGTCTACCGAAACAGTTGACGGTGCTGATGTTGTAATTCAATTGTCATCGGTTCAACAAGTAAATGATAGGTATGCTAACACTTTGTATGGATATTTTCTGGGTAAACGTTTGGCATTTCCTGTGGTCGGTTATTTTGCAAAAAATAACTGGGTTAAATATGGTCTGTCAAGGCTAATGATGAATGCAAACGGGTTCTTTTTCTTTAAGTTTAAAACTAAGGAAGGGATGAATCAAATGTTAGAGGATGGTCCTTGGTTGATCAGAAGTGTACCGATTATTTTGAAGGAATGGTCGCCATCTATCAAGATGGAAAAAGAGGATATTAAAAGTGTTCCAGTCTGGGCCAAGATGCATGATGTGCCGTTAACGGCATTTACCGAGGATGGTCTTAGCTTGGTTGCTTCTAAGATTGGGATTCCTAAGATGTTGGATTCGTACACTGCCACGATGTGTGCTGAGTCTTGGGGAAGAAGCAGCTATGCTAGAGCGCTTATTGAAGTTCAGGCAGGGGCTGAGTTAAAGAAGAGTGTTACTGTTGCAATCCCATCTTTGGATGGTAATGGTCATTCAAAGGTAGAGGTCAGAATTGAGTATGATTGGGAGCCTTTAAGGTGCTCCTCTTGCTGTGTGTTTGGTCATGATGATAGCTTGTGCCCAAAGAACCCTCAAGTTACTTCAAGTGGAGATTCTGAAAAGAATAATGATGTTTTTCAGGGTGTGGGTGCTAAGAAAAAGAAAGTTAATAACCAAGGCCTCCATATGAAAAATCAGAAGCCTAAGTTAGTTTACAGACCAGTTGTCAAACCTAAACCAAAATCGTCCTTGAGGAGTCCGATGAATAACCAGGTTCCAATATCAAACCCGTTCAACATTCTTAAGGACGATGATGGTAATCAGGGAGGTAGCACTGTGGGTCGAGTGGAGAAGAAAGTTGCGCAGACTAGTGGTGACAAGAAGGATTCGGATGAGGAGGAGGTCGTGGAAGTCTATAATGAAACTAGTGAATTTATGACCTCGGGTATACATTCGTCTTCTTCGAGAGCAAAGGCTTGCACCTCTTCCACAAAATTCTTCAATGGATAGATCTTTTTTGGTTCGTGTGAAGGGGTTGCCGGTTTCTGGCAATTTCATCTTTGATGATAGCGGATGAGGATTTTATTGTTTTGTTTTATTTTGTCTTGTCTACTGATGTATGGTAGGCTAGGTTATGGGGTGTCATAGTTTTTAATTGTTTTTTTGCGTTTTACATATAAGGGGCATGTCCTGTATATGAACTAGTGTGGAACACATCCTCACTACTTGTACTTATTTGCGGTTGTTTTTATAGAATCACCGGGGTAACCCTTTACCCAATACAATACTTTTCAAAACAAGTTTTTTTTTATTATTAAGTATTGCAACATGTAAACTAGCCATGAATCCGACACTCTCAAAAACCTATGTACTCGCCAGCATTTCTTTGCTGACTTTGTTTTTTACATATGTTTCAGGTGTTGTTAAATGATATTGATTGCTAGGATGCATGCTCACATAGGACTGGACGAGACCTTAGTGACTTAATAACAATGATAGACTATGTTTAAATTGTTTATTTAGATTTCCAAACGATGTAAATATTTAATGTTTAATAAAACGAAACTTCAAATTTCTGTGTGTTTTGAAACAATGATTCTGTTACAACACTCCCCGACGATTCCGCCGCGATTTGTTGTCTTACGTGGTCGGGGTGTGACATGATCATCTTGATTTACACAAGATTTATCCTCTCACTTGCTAGATTATGTGTTTAATCACAATCTAGCAAGTT
>JARYGA010060317.1:123237-191325 GCA_030545235.1 Helianthus tuberosus | reverse complement strand
GACGATCCGAGCCTTCGGACACAACTTACGGACAAATCGGACTTACGGACAAATATACGGACTATATATGTACTACGGACTATATTACACAATACATCAACGACTTGGTAAACTACGTTTTCTAAATCAAATAATTAACCATATATTTTCTACTATATACAAAATATATTACTTATGGTTTATATTAAAAAGGTATTGTTTTTTTTGAAATATATAAACATGCATATATACTTCTTACCATCTAAAATATATTGTTTTAGTGAAAGACTAAAAATATATTTTTAGAACTAATCTTAAAAATAGATTATTTTAAGATATTATCTGTACCTTTTACCAAGTATAACATATATATTTTTATGAAATCTTTCTTAGAATATATAAGTGTATATATTCTAAGAATACAAGAGCACATATAACAAACACGAGGACATACGTATTCCTATACATGCAACGATATGCACATTCACATCACCTAACACTTGGTGAACACACATTTATACAACTCACGATACAAGAATATATATATTTGGTGAAATATATATGCACTACACAGTTATCAGATAATACACCTAAAACAAAGTTCAACGAATAACAAAGACATGCAAGTCTTAACACATATTCAAGATAAAAGACTTGTACTCAATTCATTAAAAGACCAAAGTGTCTAACAAATCTAGGACCTTTGTAGGTCATGATACAATTCAAGACAACGGCCAGTGAGGTTATAGTTATATACAGTTTACGGAACGCAATTCTGTGAGTCTTGTCCCCTATTCATTTAAATGCTTTACAACTTTATAACTATCGGGGAAAACACATGTTCAGTTGTATGTTAAGTCATGGAATGAAACACCTTTGATCATGTGCGATTAGGGTCATACATCTAAGCACCATTAAATCCAGTTTGGACCTAGGTACAGAGGGTTAGATCTAATGGGTTTTGGCGAGCCCGACTCTTGGTCGTGGACCCATATAGAAGAGTGCGTTTGTGTCCCAGTCGATAGTAGTCGACACGAAATCGTCTAGGTTTGTATTGTTTCCTAATTTGTCACACATATTAATGTCCTCGCGAAACATTAACGATCAACGATTTCATTGACGCTTTACATACTACATCTTTACATACAGATACATTTCATACAACTCACATTTTACTGATACATCTTATACAACTCACATTTTACAGATACATTTTATACAACTCACATTTTACAGATACATTTTATTCAACTCACATTTTATAAGATACATCTTATACAACTAAACTGCATGAACTCGCCAACTTTTGTTGATGTTTTTAAACTTAACATGTATTTCAGGAAATTAGTAGACCATGCAGACATTTCAGTCAAGAAAAGCAAGTATCAACACTCCATGCCACCATTTGAAGGGTTTGCCTGTTATATACCGCCTCTTTGTGATGATATAGTGTTCAAAGCCTTGCATTTTAAGACTTACATTTTGATGTATAAAACAATGACAACTTATTTTCTTTTGATGGTTTGTAACCAATACATTTAACTTATGTTGCGTTCTTTGGAAACAATTATGACAATGGCATTGGAGCTTGTTTTTATTCACTTAGTATGTTCACTTATATTGTTATGCAATGAGAACCGATTAGATCACACCTCGCGCTTCCGCTACGAGCGGGTGTGACCGGTTGGTATCATTGCATCGATTGTAGTGAACCAGGATTCTTTCTCGAGTCTAGTCTACAATCACTAGGGACCTCTCATGAAAACAATTTATACAAGAATAAGAGGTTTTCATTGCATAAACATTTTTCAAGGTCCACTACAACAGAAATTCATTTCACATAAATCAAGCGAGGACATTTCCATGGGTGAAGTCTATGAGAAATAGACACATTACATTAACAGACTATGTGCCTGCAACACATTACAATATCAATTTACACATTATAAACAATTTACAAGTTCAGCTTATACAAGATAGAAATCCTTGTTTGATAGGATTTTACATGATTATATATATAGGTTATTCATATATGTGTTATACGAAATATTTGGCAAGAACGAAATGCCTTCGACTTCGAATTTTATTGTCATCCTTGGCACACATAACAAGGTTAAGACACGACATCTTTTACACAAGACATAATACTCCATTTCAAAACATAATATACTTTATACAATACATCTTCTACAAGAATATCGACCTCACGTCTATTGCGGAGCTTATGGCGAACGTAGTTCCTAAGTGAGACCATAAAGCATTGATCCTGTAGAAGATGGTTGCTTTCTTGTGGATACTGAGATGCCTGACTTCAGTAGTGACGTTGAGGTGGAGGTGGTAGCCTTGGACAACAACTTCATTAGTGGGACGAGGTCCCTGTGGCTCATACAAATCAAGATTGATGACACTCTTATCCAGACAAGGAAGATGAAGTACTCTTCTTAAAGGTGCCCCTCTAGTTGTTATTTTTACAAATTTTCTCTATTTTATTTTTCATCTAACGCCGTGCCATTCCGCGAGAAATGACAACGGACGTTGACACATGAACTATCATCAAGTTCCCTCCTGTGTTAAACATAGACAGTAGTGCCCCCTCATTGACAGATTGTCTGTCTTGAACAAGAGAATGCTAGGGTGACCATGCAAGGCAATTTATTATTATGGGGGCCCACGTACTAACAACTTGTAGTGCATGGAAATCCTGGTGGACTCTGAGGGTCAAGCTAATGATCACTATTCATTCAAGAATTTTAAGTTGTTACTTAAAATTCAGTCTTTTCTATCCAATAGAACACTAACCGAGATGATTACTATAACACCCTACAATACAATACAATACAATACAATACAGGAAGACGATACGTATTCATTCGCGTCTAAACATTTGATCTATAACATGAGTTGTTCGAGACTAGTCATCTAAACAGACAAAACTTGTTAGCCACTCATGGAGGATTTTTCCTCAACATTCGAGAATTCTTGTACATGAGTTGGTTCCTTGGTGTCTATGACACCTTACCTTTTTATTGGAAACGGATACAATAGATTCCGTCACTTGACATTGTCTTGTCCCGAGGGATGGTATGACACAAGTCATGGTACAACTCCCTCATTGCATTCTATTCGACATCTATGAAGATCTTAATGATCTTGTTGGAGCTTGTGAAGCTCAAGCACTATTACCATATTCGTCACATGGACAAGTAAAACAAAGGAATTTCTCTACTTCGGATGATCAAAGCCTATGGAGTATGGAATGCATACTATATGGATGGAGGCCACTGGTTGGTTTCTCCTCCTCAACAAATTATTTCTCTTTCCACTTAGACATATGACCATTACACGCAAGAGGCGCTACGCACTTTGGTTGTGGTTATCCACATTATCATCTATTCAAACATGTATGAACTATACGATCTTGAGGATTCTATGACCAATTTCCTCCTTCATTCTTGGGCACATGATAGACTATATTTATCCAAAATATATATCTAGATTCTATTAGTGCATATGTCTGTTGACTTCGTCTTGTATCGAGTCATGTAACTAGAATAGTTAGACCAGGACACGTTGTACGAGAGAAACAGGAAACAGACCTGAACCAGCCACCCCTCATGAAGTGGCTAGGCCACCTCGCACGAGGTGACCAAGTTCATGG
Source organism: Helianthus tuberosus (assembly GCA_030545235.1). Taxonomy (NCBI): domain Eukaryota; kingdom Viridiplantae; phylum Streptophyta; class Magnoliopsida; order Asterales; family Asteraceae; genus Helianthus; species Helianthus tuberosus. Next base: position 187,688 of record JARYGA010060317.1, on the reverse strand, counting down.
GGTCTGGCCAGTTCGTCCGACCTTCGCCAGCTCGTGTGGACTGGTTCGTGGGGTCTGGCTCTCCTATAAATATATGGTCTTGGGTCTTCATTTGTAACTTTGTGATTCTGGAGACGAAGTGCTGCCGAAGTGTCGAACGATCTGTAAACAGTTTCATATCAATACAATAGACAGTTAAAGTGATTCTACATGTGAATCTAGCTGTTATAACATCAGTACATCTGATCCTGCCTTTCGTATTGATCGAGAGCTCTTCTTAACGACTCGTTTGATCGAATCCCGATCCTACAAGTGGTATCAGAGCTCAGGAGGAAGAGTTCTTACCATTTCAGCTTGATTTCTTCAAAAACAACTGCTTTCTACTCATTTTCTACACTTTTCTTCAAAATCAGAACGTTTTCACGGTTAAAATGACCTGATTTCATGTTATAACTCGTAAAACATCATTTTGAACAATCCGTGAACAAATCAGAACCAAATTCAACCTAAAACTTGATAAAAATTGACAAAATCATGGACTTTTGGACTTAGAATTCTCAAACGAGGTGAATATTCATCCAAACCGTTTAAATTTTGAACCAAATTGTTTGATTTCTGTCCAAACCGTTCGAAAAACATTCAGATCATGTGAAAATATCTCAGATCGTTCGAAAAATATTCAGGTCGCTTGAAAATTATGTCCAGGTCGTTTAAAGTTTGATCCGGGTCGTTTGAAGTTTGATCCAGGTCGTTTGAAGTTTGATCCAAGTCGTTTGAAGTGATCAGGTCGTTTGAAGTTATACCCAGGTCGCACAGGTTGAATTCCAGGTCGCTTGGATTTTTACCAGGTCGTTTGAAAAGTTTCCAGCTCGTTTGAAATTGTCAAACGGTGTGATCCAGACTATTTGAAAGTATCCAGCTTGTTTGAAGTGATTTCAGTTCGTACGATTTGAGGATTTCCAGCTCGCGTGACATTCCGGACTGTTTGAAATCGATAGTTTGTGAAATTTTTCGTACCAAAACATGGAAAACGAATTTTACAATGCGTTTGTTACTGCTCCGGTCGCTCCAGTTACAGTTGCTGAAACTGTTGGTATCGAGAATGAAACGGGAACTTTCCAAAAACCTCCAAAGCTTATGTATATTGAGGACTTTAAAGGGTGGCAAGATCGTTTTGAAAACTGGGTACAAACAAACAAGTTTGATGCATGGGTGTCTTTAGAGAAAGATTATACTTTACCGAAAGATGAACTTGGAAATGAAAAACAATTAAGTCAATTTTTACCGGATGAAAAATTAAAATACACAAGTGAAAAAATGATGATTAGCATTCTCCAACAAGCGGTAAAGAAGATATTTTCATTTTGCTTCAACATGAGGGAACTGCTAGATCAATTTGGAAAGCGTTGATTAAAAAGTTTAAGGGTAGTGCTGATATGATAAAAAATAAATGAGCATTACTAAAGAAATCGTTTGATATGTTTACAGCTTTTGAAGGTGAGATGACTAGAAAGATTATCGAGAGATATTGTCATCTAGTCATGGAGATGAAAAGATTGGACATCAAGAAAGAAGATGAAGAATGTGTGACACTTGTGTCACTTCAATCGTCAAACAAATACCAAACTAATGAAATATTGTATTTCATACTTGGGACTTGTATAAATATGTGTATCATTTGCACATATCAATTCTTGTTTGATTTCAAGCTTTATGTCGCTTTCTGGAAGGTTATACGCGCACTGATGCGTAAATATAACCAGTTTAATGCAACAAACACTCCGGAACAGTGACATAGGGTTAACATACCTTAAATAACCTTTACATAACTTAGAAATAAGTTTTGGAGGCTTTGGTATGGCAAAATCAAGTTAATTCTCTTACAGGGACTAAATTTGACAAACTGCGAAAGTATGCCAATTTGAACTGTAACAGACACTCCAGAACAAGACCATAAGTTAAACATACCATAAATATCCTTTACATAGCTTAGAAATAGGCTTTGAAGGGTTCGGTGTGCTAAAATAAACTTTTGGGTCATTCAGGGACTAAAAGCGTCAAAAAGTGCATAAGTTTGCACTTTCGCGCATAACTTACGTTCTGGATACATCCGGACATCCAAAAATTTATGTAAGCACTAAAATATTTTATTTTAATGTTTGGCATAAGAAAAATCCATTCGTCGTGTAATTTGGATCATTTTTGCTTCCGTTACGACTTCCGTCGTAATTAACCGAACAACGCAATCGTACGGCCAAACGAACCGACATCCAAGATATTTTTGAGCACATTTTAAAGTTACCTATACTTTAACTTTATTTTAGAGCTTTTAAATGGGGTTAACGGGGCTTAAACGTGTCAAAAATGCATCGAAAACCAAGTTTGGAGTTGCATGGACCAAAACTGTCATTTCAGCAAAGTTGATGGCTTACAGACCGTAAGCCCTCAACCTTACGGTCCGTAAGGGACTCCCAGCTGATCAGAAACTTCTAAAACAGCTGTTAACTACTCCTAATCCCTTTTGCACTTGCCTCTTCCTGATAATGGGGGGCCAATTTGAGTTACCTTAGTGTTGCAACAAGTGTAGGGACAAGATCAAAGCACGGTATTCGAGAAACGATCTTAACGGTTCTAACATTCCTATAAATACCCAACCCATTCACTCACAAAACCCACAAATCTGATCTAAGAATGCTCTAAGTTGAAGCCATTGCTTTATACCTGAGCTACTTGGATCAAGATTAGCTTGCGGGGACCCTTTGTAAGTGTTCCTTCGTTCTTGTTGATGCACAAGAATGTCTGTTGACTGCATCTTCATCAAGTCTTAGTTCAAGAAAGTCAATATTGGATCTCAAATGTCAAATTAGGGTTTTAGTGTTGATTTAAGAAGTGTTTCAAGGGGTTCCGTTTGAAACTGTTTCAAACGATGAGGGTTCCGTTTGAAACATAGGGTTCCATTTGAAATTGAAGTTTGTAATAGGGTTCCGTTTGAGATCTATCGTTTGAACATGATATGTGTAGTTCAAACGGAAGGGTCAAAGTCTATATATAGGTGTGTGAGTGTCACATTTCAAACGGAACGGTAGGTGATCATTGTGTGAGTCACGAAGTGCTGTCGGATTTTCATCAGAACAAGTTGTAAAAGCACGTTTATTAATCAGAAAAGAAGAATTAAAAGGATTAGAGCTGTTTTGACGTTATGTGCATTGATTCCGCCTTTACACATGATGTTGAACTACCTTAACTGACTTTTAGGGTCACGTACACGATCCAACAAGTGGTATCAGAGCTCAGGACGAGGAGTTCATACCAAATACAGCTTGAAATCATCGGATTATCTCACTTCTACCTTTCTTTTCTGATTTTAACTAGTTCTCGCGGTTAAAATGGGTTAAAACGATCACATAACAAACGAAATTGACTATTAACTAATCCTTGAAAGTTTGAAATCAAAATTCGACCTAAAACAGATTGAAATCATACTTACCGTTTGAAATATTCGCGAATTAATGACGTCATCGTTTGAAAATTGACTCTATCGTTTGAAACTAATCAATCGTTTGAACTGGTCGTTTGAAATACACAATCGTTTGAACTGTCGTTTGAAAATGAACTATATCGTTTGAATAGTTTGTCGTTTGAGGTTATCGTTTGAAAACAGTTTATCGTTTGAACTGATTGTTTGAGTTTGTCGTTTGAAATGTGTATCATTTGAAACTAGTTGGTCGTTTGAATTTCCATCGTTTGAGACTATTGATTCAAACGGAACAGTCTACCGTTTGAATCTTTATCGTTTGAAATCATCTGTCGTTTGAAAACATATTTTCGTTTGAAATAGTTATCGTTTGAAACTATTGGTATTTCAAACGAAACAGATACATTTTCAAAAATCAAAATTTGTCTAAGTGTTGTTTGATTTTACAGGTACACTCAAGATGGATGATATTTTCTTAAACCCGTTTAGCGATATGTATGCATTTGCTGGAGATTCTGGAAACAATGATAGTTCATCAAGCAATGTGAATGATAACACGCCAAAAGAGAAGAAAAAGGAAGCTTGGGAGTCGGAAAGTGCTTTCGGAACGTTTAATAAACCTCCAAAGCTAATGGCTATTGAGGAGTATAGTCGGTGGTCCGGAAAGTTTGAAGACTGGTTGATGGCTTTCGCATTTCCTAGCTGGAAAAGTTTGAAAAATGGTTATGCCAATGGAAAGAAACATGGTGAAACTTTAAGAGCAGCTGAGGAAATTGAATCGTTTGTAGCTGAACAAAAGTGTGTGGCGTTGTTATTTCAGTCCGTCCGGGAAGACATAATCTCATTGATCGATTATTCAAATGCAAAAGATCTTTGGGAAAAGTTAGAAAAGAAATGTATCGGTAGTCAAGAAATTAAGAAAAACAAAAAGAAACTTCTTAAAAAAGAATTTGATCTGTTCGGATGTTTAAAGAACGAGTCAGTGTGTAAAATGATAGAAAGGTTCGGTCATCTGAAGCTGGAATTAGTAAGACATGGTATCGACATTCCTGAAGAAGATCTTATTGATAAATTGTTCGATTCGTTGCCTGACGAGATGGATTGGAGATATTATGCGCTAATGCTGAAGAATACCATCAAAGAACTAGAAAAGCTGACATTAGATTTGCTGATTGAGAAACTCGAGAGTCACGAGTTGGAGTTGAAAAAGACGTACAAAGTTAATCATTCATCTTATCAACAGAATCTGGATCTATACTATCCAAAAAGCATGATGCCAAAAGCAACTTCACCAAAAACTGCTTTTTCTGTTGAAAATGTGTCGACAGCTGGCAAAGAAAGTCAAAGTGGTCAAAGCAGTGGAAGTCACAGTGGTTTTCACAGTGGATCTTCATCTTCTGGAAGTCATTCTGATGCAAAGAATCGTTTTCAATGCAACATCGCAATAGATTTGAAGAATGCTCAAAATTTTGATGAAGAATCGGCCAAGCAGCAGATGATCTTTCTAGCATCAGTGTTAGAATCGTATGAAGGATTGGTAGCTGGAAAGATTGGCAATACAAATCTGACGAAAGAAGATTACGATCAGATTGATCCGGAGGAAATGGAACTGATCGATATTCGTTGGGCTATGGCAAGTGCTGTTCGTCGTGCACAAAGATTCATGGAAATTACTGGCAGAAAAACAATTGGTGGTGCTTCTACTAAGCTGGGGTTCGATAAATCCAAAGTGACATGTTTCAAGTGTAAGCAGAAGGGTCACTTCAAGAGAGAATGTCGAAACGCTTATGCTGATGAGTCGGAGAACCCTTTCAGAGATGATTACTACAAGAAGGCGATTTATCACCAGAATAAATCTGAGCCGCCTAGATTGAAGCAGGTTGAAGACAACAGAGAGAAATCTAGAGCTCTTGCGGTGATTTACGATGATGAGGGTTATGACTGGAGTCAATAAGTTCTACCAGAAAAAGATGCGGTTGGTTACGCATTCATGGCGAGAAATGACGATCCTATTCCGTGGAAAGACGATCGAACTGAAGAGCAAAAATATAGATACAGAAAAATGATAGCTGAAAACAAAATCATTAGAATATCTGGTATATATCTGGAAGCAAGGAGAGCCAATAGATGGGATCCAGATAGAGAGTGCTATCTTGATGAGTATGGAAATATTGCAATTGATGATAGTACACTTGATATTGAAGTCATAATTCAGCAATACAAAGAAGATGATGAGTACTGGCAACACAAATGGTGGGGAACTCCAACTTCGAAAATGATTGAAGAAGAGAAAGAGAAAGAGAGAAATGAGAAAGAAGAGATCGAGAAAGCAAAGAAGATTGATACTGGATTTATTGACACAACGCAGGAGTTGACTGCTGAGAATCTTGGAAGAATGGCTGACAAAGTGCTAGCTGCTAAGGCACTTGAGGTAGACTCTAACTCCGTGTCTGAGTCAAAAAGCCAGGTCAGTTCAGATGTGTCAGGTAAGAAAATAGATGGAAATGCTGATTGCAAAAATTGCAACAAAGAGTGCAAATTTTGTAGCACAGTCACGTATCTCAACGGAAAGAAAGTTGATGATCTGACAGCTAAGGTCAGAAGCGTTGAGAATCAGATTCTTGATCGTGACAAAACAGTTAAAGCTTCAACTGAACGGATAAGAGAATTAACTAAACAAATTGAAAATGATAAAATTGATCATGACAAAATTAAACAAGAAAATGAAAAGTTGATTCTTGAAAACCGTCAGATTTCTGAAAAATTTGAAAAACTGAAAGGCACATTGAAAGATTGTGATGATCGAAATGGTAAAACTTTTAAAGAAAATGAACATCTAAGAGCAGTGCTTAGAGTCAAAGAAGAATCAATCAATAAACAACTGGATGAAATCGCTAAATTGAAACTTAAAGTTCAAGAGGTTGTAATCGAAAACGAGCGAATCCAGATGAAGCTTAACAGTTACAGCTCCGCAAGCTTTGTTTTGCAACATATCATTCCCAAACCCATCAGGAAAGACAAAGCGGGCGAAGATGTGTATTGTGATGGAACTGGGGTGGGGTTTCATCAAGTTCCACCACCTGTTCTTGATAACTACACGAAAAAACAATCTGGGTTGGTTGAAATTGAGGAAGAAAAAGAAGTTAAACTTCCGGAGAACATTGATGTCACTTTTACATCATCTGATGATAGTGTTCAGACAGAGATTGTTAAGAGTACAGCTGAAAGTGTTTTGATGTCTGATTCTACTGAAGATGATGGGTGTTTCTTGGACAAATACATTCAGAAATCAAAATCCAAAAACAACTTAAGTGATGAACCGGGTCTTGTGATGTACAAGATGGCTGGATATGATAAGTTGTATTCGGATTCTGAATTTCCCATTGAGAATGTTAATGTGAAAAAGTTGACAAATGTTTTCAAATTAGTTGAAGTTGAATTGTCAGAAGTGAACAGTTTGTGTCAAACAAAAAGGCAAATGAATTTTGAGAAAGATAAAGCTTACTACAAAAAGCCTGTTGTACAATCACGTTTTTATAATAACAATCGAAACAATTGGTCGAGTGGTTATCGGGGTGGTAAGAGTTATCAGAAGAAGAGTTTTCAAAACAAAAGGTTTGCTGAAAAGAAGGTGTTTGTGAACAGTTCGAGTTCATTGTCTGATGAGGAAAATGAAATCTTTTCAAAATCAAATAAAGAGTTCTTTGAGAAAAGAGCTTCACATTATCAGTCTGAAGGCACAAGTCTAGGTGTTGATACTCGAACATGTTTTAGATGTAATCAAGTGGGTCACATTGCACGAAAGTGTACCAATGTGAAGCCTAAGACTGAAAATGTGAAGTTTCAACAGAAGAAAGTTGATGTGAAGGGTAAAGCACCAATCGTTGTTGAGAAAAAGAGTGTGAAAAATAATAACATCAAAGTGAAAAATGAACCTGTAAAGAAAGTGGTAACTAAAAACGAAAAGTTTTATAAACAGGTTGCATTATCCCAACAAGTTTGGAAACCAAAAACTGAAATGAAAATTTCAACTTCTGAAGTGAAAAAGGCTGATGAATCAATTTTGGTTGATTATGATGCAAATTTTCCACCTTTGAAGGCTGAAAATTTCAAAATTCAAGTTGCTAGAGTCAAGGTTACACCTAAGGATGATGAGGCCTGGGTGGACACCATGTTCGAATAAGCAGTTTGAATTGCCGGAGCTTCCTGGATCGCGAAGCATGAATCGGCATCTTTATTGAAATGTTTTGAAATCAACTTGTGGTATGTGCAGGATCTTCCAAGAGCCATTTCAAGATGGATCATGGATAGTGGCGCATCTCGACATATGACAGGAAAAACTGCATTACTGTATGATGTGAAGAATATCAATGGTGGTTATGTGGGATTTGCAGGTCATGAAGGTGGTAGAATTGTTGGTGAAGGAACGTTATACAATGGGATTGTAACGTTTGAGAGAGTTAACTACATCACTGAGCTAGAGAACAATCTGCTTAGTATTTCGCAGATTTGTACAATCAGTATACTACTCACTTCACTGATAAGGAATGTTTGATCTTGAAACCTGGTTTTGTTATTCCTGAAGATTGGATTATCATGAGGGCACCTAGAGTAAATGATTTATATATGTTAGATATGTCGGTAGCAACTACAACTACTGGTCAAGCACATTGTTTCGTGTCTAGAGCAACTGAGAAAGAATCAAGATTGTGGCACCGAAAGATGGGGCATATTCACCTAAGGAAGATGAATCACTTGGTGCACAATGATTTGGTATTGGGTGTTAATATCAAAGGTTTTCATCTGGAAGGGGAGTGCATTAGCTGCATCAAAGGCAAGCAGAAGAAAAAGTCACACCCTACAAAGCAAGTCAATTCAGTTTCGAGACCACTGGAAAGACTTCACATGGATTTGTTTGGTCTTGTGAATGTTAAAAGTATTACAGGAGATTACTATTGTTTGGTCGTTACTGATGATTATTCCAGATTTTCGTGGGTTTCTTTCTTGAAGACGAAAGATGAAACATTTGACAGTTTGATGAGTCTGTTCAGAAAGATTGAGAATTTGTACCAAAGGCGTATCAAGAGAATTCGAAGTGATAATGGTACTGAATTCAAGAACAGCAAGATGGAAGAATTTTGTGATGAAATAGGTATTTTGCATGAGTTTAGTGCTCCGTACACTCCACAGCAGAATGGAGTCGCAGAACGCAAAAACCGGACACTAATCGAGACGGCTAGAACTATGCTCGCAGATTCAAAGTTACCAATTAATTTTTGGGCTGAAGCTGTTTCTGCCGCATGTTATACGCTCATCAGGGTTCTCACTGTCAAGAAGTTCAACAAAACATGCTTTGAGCTAATCAATAACCGCAAACCGAATTTGAAGTATCTAGAACCGTTCGGGTCACCTTGTACGGTTATAGAGCCTCATGGAAAGTTTGGTCCGAAGAGCATTGAGGGAATATTTGTTGGTTATTCAAATCCGTTGAGACGTGTCTTCGTTCCAAGTGAGAAGCGAATTATTGAAGCTGCAAATGTTGAATGTCAAGGTTATACTATGCCGCCACAGAATCCTGGTGATTCATGGCGTTATCATTATGACAAACTTTGGGATTCGTTTGACATGAGAGAAGAATCAGAGGATGATGAAGATTTCTTTGATGAGTTGGATATTTTGCGTGAATATGAGTCGCAGTTAAGATTCCCAGCCGAGTATTCGAGGAGACCACGGGAAACTTCAAATGATGATGAAGCAGGTCCAAGTAATGCTGGTGAACATGATGATGTCCAACAAAATGAAGTTGCTCAGGATAATCAGTCGGTTCAGAATGATAATCTAGAAGCTGAAAACATGCCAGTATTTGATCATAGTGATTCAGATTCAAATTCTGAGGGGGAGCAAATTCAGATTTCAAGTCAAACAAACCAAGTTGGTGAACAAGATGCAGAGCAGAATGTTACTAATCTGGAGGGAAATGTAGATGTTCCAAGCGAAGTGATGCCGCGAACTTTTTCATATCATCCAGAGGAGTTGATCATAGGAGAATTGCAGACAGGCGTTCGCACTCGAAATCAGATTGATAAAGGGCTTACATGTTTTTATACAATAGTTGCTCCTTTGCAAACTGAATTCTCATTAAGTTGTTTTATCTCGCAGGTTGAGCCAAGAACTTACAAAGAGGCGCTTACTGAAGATTCTTGGGTCAATGCAATGCAGGAGGAACTTAGTCAATTCGAGAAATTGGGAGTGTGGAAGTTAGTTGATTTGCCGGATGGTCATAGGAAAATTAACACTAAGTGGGTGTTTAAGTGTAAGAGGGACGATAGAGGAGTTGTCGTAAGGAACAAAGCTCGACTCGTTGTTCAGGGATTTAGTCAACAGGAGGGAATTGATTTTACCAAAGTCTATGCTCCTGTAGCACGACTAAAGGCTATCAGAATTTTCCTGGCATTTGCGTCTTGGAAGAACTTCAAAGTTTATCAGTTGGATGTTAAATCGGCGTTTCTTTATGGGAAGGTCAAAGAGGAGGTTTATGTCGGTCAGCCGCCGGGCTTCACCGATCCAATCCACAAAAACAAGGTCTACTTATTGGACAAAGCGCTGTATGGTTTACACCAGGCCCCGAGAGCCTGGTACGAGACTTTGTCTCAACACCTACTAGCCAACAAGTTCATTCGTGGAAAAGTGGATGCCACTCTCTTCACTAAAGAGGTCGATGGTCATCTTTTGATAGTTCAGATTTATGTGGACGATATAATCTTTGGGTCGACAAATGAAAATCTATGCAAAGATTTTGAATCAGTGATGAAGCAGAAGTTTGAAATGTCATCAATGGGGGAGATGAAATTCTTTCTGGGATTACAAGTTGAACAACTTCCTGAGGGAATTTTCATTCATCAATCGAAGTACGTTCATGATATCTTGGAGAAATTTGGGATGTCAGGTTCTACTCCAGCTGCTACCCCACTTGCAACAAATCATGGGATTCACCCAGATCTCACCGGAGACAGGGCTGATGAAACATTTTACCGATCCATGATAGGTTCATTAATGTACCTAACTGCTTCACGTCCTGATATCATGTACCCAACGTGCCTCGCAGCAAGATTTCAGTCTAACCCGAGAGCATCGCATATGATCATTGTGAAGAGGATATTGCGCTACCTGAAAGGAACTCCTTCATTGGGGTTGTGGTATCGTAGAAAAGGCGACTTTATGGTCGAAGGGTATTCCGATTCGGATTTCGGATGCTGCAAAGTCAATTCAAAATCAACAACTGCAGGATGCCAGTTCTTTGGTCCTAGATTGGTTACCTGGCAGTGTAAGAAACAAACGTCTGTGGCGTTATCTACTTGTGAAGCGGAGTATGTTTCTGCTAGCAGTTGCTGCTCTCAGATCTTGTGGATACAGCAACAGATGCGCGACTACGGTTTGCAGTTTCTTAACACACCTCTTTTTGTTGATAATGAGGCCGCGATAAATATAACTAAGAATCCAGTACATCACGCTAAAACTAAACACATAGAAATTCGTCATCACTTTATTCGTGATTGCTTTGAGAAAAAGTTGATACGAATTGAGAAAATCCACACTGACGAACAGAAAGCTGATTTACATACCAAAGCTTTTGATAAAAATCGGTTTAAATATTTGTTAAAACTGAATGGTATGAAGCTTCTGTCGGTGTCGGATGGCATAATTGGTGTTGATGAGAGTACTGTTGCAGATGAAGACGAGAAACAATCTGCAATGGTTTGTCGAATTTTTACTTGTTTTGGTATTTAGGGGGAGTAGATGTTTGTACATAGTTTATTCTTAGAAAATACAAAAACAGTAAAAAATGAAAAAATACAAAAACATGATAAAATCTGAAAAAGAGCTTGTGTATATAGGGAAAATGATAGTACATCAGCTAGACGATTACAGTATGCTAAGGATTTGCAAAGTATAAAAGAGTTAAACAATCTTACTGATGATGTGTCGATAGGTTTTCACACACTTAGTAAATTTATTCGGGATATAAACCTAAAATTCAAACTTGTGAATTCGTGGGGAACACTACTTGGATATATAGGTAACCCCTGAAATCTCGTTTGAAAGGTCTCTTAATCTGATATACTAGGTCTTTATACTCTATGATGTCTGGGGTATTATTCCGGGACTTCTGCTGAACGGTAGTTCTGACCAAGTCCCTGGCTAATACTTGCTGAAATGCTTGAAACACAGCATTAAACCCTCAGCATGCTGAAACAATAAAATTGATATATGTTGCTGTTGTAAGCAAAAAGATCCTCTAAAGATTAATGCTAAAGATTTGCAAAGTATAAAAGAGTTAAACAATCTTACTGATGATGTGTCGATAGGTTTTCACACACTTAGTAAATTTATTCGGGATATAAACCTAAAATTCAAACTTGTGAATTCGTGGGGAACACTACTTGGATATATAGGTAACCCCTGAAATCTCGTTTGAAAGGTCTCTTAATCTGATATACTAGGTCTTTATACTCTATGATGTCTGGGGTATTATTCCGGGACTTCTGCTGAACGGTAGTTCTGACCTAGTCCCTGGCTAATACTTGCTGAAATGCTTGAAACACAGCATTAAACCCTCAGCATGCTGAAACAATAAAATTGATATATGCTGCTGTTGTAAGCAAAAAGATCCTCTAAAGGGGACACACCGAAAAGTCGAAGCTGATATCTCTCTGCGTATACGGAAGTATCGACCTGAGATCCCTCGGCCCTCGCATACCTAAATTATATACAGATATCATTGTAGTATTCTCACCTGTAAGACTGATTATTGAGATTCTGGATACGGGAGTATATTCAAGAGGTGGGACACATGAATGATCTAAGTTCTTAATTCATCTAAATCGTATCCTGAGTAAATTGAAATTTGTGTGGAAATTTAAGATGGATCAGTATATCGACAATCGAGGTGAATTGTTTAAATCTGAGTATGTAATGTAGCTTAACGGTACTTGTAATCTGTCTGAAAAGCTGATATGATTCCCTGACACGCTCACCAAAAATATGTTTGTAAATAGTTTACTTTGTTTACTTTCTGAAAGTTAAGTTTTCTGTATTTCATTTCTTAGTTTAGAACACTTTGATAAAATCCAAAAAGATTTTATTTCTGCTTTATTTTCCGATAAACCAAAGTGGAGAGTTGATTGTTGGATTCTTAGATGTTTGAAGCAGATGCAGGAGATTCTGGACTGAAGAATGAGGAGAGCTTACTTTGAAGTAGTTTGAATTGTTTGAAAAGTTAAAAACAAGTTCATTAAGTTGATACTTGTTATTTTCAGAAAATGTTTGAAATTGTTGTTTTAAAATCAGTTTGTTTCGTCAAAAGATCAACCAAGGTCATTAATTTGGACTTGGTAGATTAATCAAGTAATCAGGGTCATTAACTTGGACCTGAATACTTGAGTGGATTTTTATAACTGATTAAGTTTGTGAGTTATGTTTGAAAGATAGAATTGTAATGTTTGTTAGTTGAGTAACAGGTCTTCATTATTCCCAATGGAAGCAAATTGTCAAAGCTTGAACCAGATATCTCAGATTCAGCATATCGAGAGGGGGAGTCTGTGATAGGGGGAGTCTGGATCAACAGCATATGGGAGTGTGAAGATAAAGTGCTTATGATGAATAGACAGAGTTAGAGAAAAGACTAAGACTGAAGACTCAGGATCTGAAGACTACGTCAACATCCAAGGGGGAGTCTGTTGATGCACAAGAATGTCTGTTGACTGCATCTTCATCAAGTCTTAGTTCAAGAAAGTCAATATTGGATCTCAAATGTCAAATTAGGGTTTTAGTGTTGATTTAAGAAGTGTTTCAAGGGGTTCCGTTTGAAACTGTTTCAAACGATGAGGGTTCCGTTTGAAACATAGGGTTCCGTTTGAAATTGAAGTTTGTAATAGGGTTCCGTTTGAGATCTATCGTTTGAACATGATATGTGTAGTTCAAACGGAAGGGTCAAAGTCTATATATAGGTGTGTGAGTGTCACATTTCAAACGGAACGGTAGGTGATCATTGTGTGAGTCACGAAGTGCTGTCGGATTTTCATCAGAACAAGTTGTAAAAGCACGTTTATTAATCAAAAAAGAAGAATTAAAAGGATTAGAGCTGTTTTGACGTTATGTGCATTGATTCCGCCTTTACACATGATGTTGAACTACCTTAACTGACTTTTAGGGTCACGTACACGATCCAACAGTTCTTTTATCGCTTTTCGAGTCAGAAAGTCAAACTATGTTTGACTTTCTGCATTGACCAGTTTATGGTCAACGCGAAGTTCATTTGAACTTCCTAACTTGAGCGTAATCACGACGGTTATAGTCCCTAGTGACTATACCTACTGATTACCACGTTATCTAGGCTCAGTGACGAGTCGTAGTTTCGGCCAAAATGCGCATTCTTGCGTATTTTGTAACCAAACTACTCTTAGGTATCAAAACCATTTGTTTTGATACCAAACCTGTTTTCTAAACTTAGTTAAGCATGTTTTAGCATGCTTAGCTCATCACTTTTAGTTTAGTGCTTATATAGGGTCGTAAGGTAAGCGATCTAATCAATCGCTTATACTTTCGAACCCGACCCATTTGGTCGATCTTTAGGATCCGACCAAACACATTAGGTGACCATAGTATATAGGGAATAACCTTCCGAGGTTATACCTTATGGTCGCTTCGTTTAAGTAGTTGTATGATAGGTAGTTTATATGCCTTAGGTAAATTACCAAAATGCCCTTTGAACGCCAAAATTCATTATTAAGCATATGTAACATAACTTTTGGTATCTAAACTGATTTGGTAACAATATTAGACATGTTAAGGCATATTTTACTTATCATAGGACTAGCTAGGCATTCCGAACGCGTTTCACGTGAACGACGCGTTAAAGTAGCATAAGCTACCTAAACGGGTCGTAATGGGTCCTAAGCACTTAGGTTAGGTTTCATTGTAGTATGTAGGCTTTGTTAAACCATATTACATAAGTTCCCATACTCATTTGGTTTACGAGCCCCCATTCTATCCGATCCTCCGGTATAGGTCCGGTATATTAACATAGTTACCTATATTAGGTACCGTTTGATTCCGTGATCTTCTAGCATTGCTTGGTGGTTATCCTAGGACTATTGAGCAATCTCAAGTGAGTACATAGACCCCTCTTTTACTGTTTTCAAACTTTTTTGGGGTGAAACACATGTGCCTACTTGTTACTTTCGTGCCTTTCATGTTTTCATATCATATGCTTGTTATGTTCCATAGTACACTTATAGTACATGATTTCATTGTGTTTTTGCTATGTATGTCCTTTGTTGCATACTTAGTACATCGTTTTACATTACATTTTATGCTATGTATGTCCATTGTGTGCATACTTAGTACATCGTTTTACATTACATTTTATGCTATGTATGTCCATTGTGTGCATACTTAGTACATCGTTTTACATTACATTTTATGCTATGTATGTCCATTGTGTGCATACTTAGTACATTGTTTTACATTACATTTTATGCTATGTATGTCCATTGTGTGCATACTTAGTACATTTGTTATTCATCACATGCTTACATTTAGGTATGACATTTGGTTTGTTTAAATGGGACAATATACATTCATTAACACCGATCATGCCGCTCAGTAGTAGGTAGTGGTACCATAGGACTTGACAACTCCCATTCCTGAAACCCTAGGTTTGTTTGGGTGGAAGGAATGACCGAATCCGAATACATTTCTAGGTGGACCTTAGACTTTGTGCTAGGGTTTATTCTACAGTCGCAAGGCTTGGATGTATGCATTTTCACAATACCGCATAGATGTTTATATCAGTATAGCATGCATTTGTTCCACAAAACATAACTTTGATTTAAACCATGTTTTACTTCAATACCTTGTTTTTGTGCATTTTACATATGGTTTAGTTGATATATTTCACTTACCATACATGATATTTTGGATACACATTACATGATTTACATTAGACATAAACATTTTGACATTGATATACACAATTCATGATTTACATTAGACATAAACATTTTGACATTGGTATACACAATTCATGATTTACATTAGACATAAACATTTTGACATTGATATACACAATTCATGATTTACATTAGACATGGTTTTCACACAAACATTTTGACATTTGATTATACATAAACATTTTACTTTGGTGGTTTGGTTTGAGTAAGTGATTTAAGTAACGAGGCGTGTGTAATATGATACAAGCATGGTGGATACGCCGCTGGTACTTCCTATATATAAGTGCTTATATGGTATTACATATCGTAGCGTTATTTGAATTATTTCAATTTAGACATATAACATTTTATACAAATAACATACTTTTCACAATACATTGTTTTACAAACAACTTATCTGATATAAACTCATTTTACTTGGTTCTTTACTTAACCATGTATTATTCTTTTATACATATATATCATTTGGTTTATTTATCACTTTTCAAATTATTTACAAGACAAAGCAAATTACAAGGTTCATGACTAAACATTTTCTTAAACATAAGTCATGAATTCTATTTTCACAAAACCTATGTATCTCACAGGCATTTTTATGCTGACCTACCTATTTTCACATGTGTTTCAGGATATGATGCTTAGGATTTATCAAGATACACTTAGGCGGACTTGGGCCTTAGCGACAATAAAAGATGCAAGACTAGTTAATTATGTTATGTTTCTTTGATTGTCAAGACATTGTAACACTTTTAATCAATAAAACAATATACAAATTTCCATGTGTTATGAAACAATGATTCTGTTACAACACTCCCCGATGTTTCCGCCACGTTTTGTTGTTTTACGTGGTCGGGGTGTGACATAAAAGTTGGTATCAGAGCCCATGGTTATAGGGAATTAGGTTATTAGTAATAATTTGACCTAGTCTATAACCTTCCTAGGACCCTAGCGCGAGTTTACTTGCGTTTAGTCATAAAACAATACCGTCACCTATCCTTAGGCGACGACCACAACAAGAACACAAATTTCAAAACCGCTTTGAAAAGCAATCATCTGTTCTAGGATGATTGATTACTAGGTTTTGAACCCTCGAAGTTTTCAAAATCTCGTCAAAGTTTGGGTCTTATAATGTGAACACGTGCAAACTGGAAGAGTGAATGCATGTACCCTGAGTTTTTTGTCAAAGGCTAGAGTGTTCGTACAAATCCGCAGTATCGTACCAGTCACTCTTACCTGGGAACTCTTGGGGTGAGTGTTCACTTATAGGTGAGCACGTCTTCAGTGATACATTAATATGACCCGTTTACTTTGATTAGTCACCGTCTCATTTGTTTACCTTAGGTAACAAACAAATGATCACAATTTTCATGTGTTACCATTCTGTTTTGATTATCCGATAACCTTTCACCTGTTTCTTCCTATGTCTTTCATTTTCTTCTAGAATGTGTTTTCCTCTCAGCAACGGTCAAATGTCCGAGCAAATAGCCAAATTTACCCAGCAAATAGGCGAAGTGATTCTGAAGACTGTGGATTTAGGCATTGCTATGTCTCGTCTCAACAATGAAGCAACTCAAGAGCTACCAAAGGAAGCAGAAGTCAAGCCAACACCAAAATCAAGAAAGCGTAAGGCTTCAAGGAAACCTTCAGCAGTTACACCTAATTAAGTGGGACCTAGCCAAGTGGCAAGGCCACCAGCTAGGAAGCCATACTTAGGAACTGCCCCATGGTGCAGACGATGCAACCGTCATCATTCAAACCACATGCCATGCTTCAAATGTACCTACTGTGGACGGTGGGGACATTTGGTTAACATATGCCGCTTTGCTATCGAAAACAAAGCTGCTATAAATCTTGCTGCTATCCAACTCCAAGTTAACCCTACTCAAGCTCGTTTTCCGTCTGGTACTTGCTACAACTGTGGCGAGATGCGCCATTTCCTAAGGGATTGCCCAATGCTTGCTAATGCAAATCTGACCCACAGATAAGCATTTAGCTGATTGGAAAATGCTGCTGCCTTGAATAATTTGAACCTTATGCTTTTGTATCTTTTGTTGAACCCTGAAACAATCTATTTTGTTTATAAATAAATCGTTGTTCACAATTCTAATGTACAAGTGTAGTATATGTGTGTATGACTTTTCCCTATAATACCTACATCAAGGAACTATGTTCCTTACAAACTGCTCTTGCGAATTTCCCATTCTTGCATTTGCTCATGATTCCCTTGGAAAATTCTAAGTACTCGTTTCATTCTAAGAAACGAAGTACACGAAATAAAGTGACATTATGAGTAATCGTGCTTTTCACACATCCGTGCCTTTGAATTCTTGGTTAGATAACTAAGGGTATTTTCAAATCTTAAACCCATTACGTTCTGATTTTTTTTCAACATGCATAACATATGTTTTCAAAAACAACCTCCATGATTTCAAGGACATTGTCTATGTTTTCAAAAACAACCTTCATGATTTCAAAGGAAAAAAAAAATTTCCTCATACATTGACTTAACCTTCAAATTTCGCTTCATATGTCACCTTGGCATATCGAGCATCTCAACTTCATAAGCATTTTACCTCATGTTTTGACTTAAGCACGTCTAGTGCAAGGTTTTGAAACGCCTCCTGCTCTCCAATTCCCAAAATCCACATGGGATCTTTTTATCTTCACAATTAGACCCTTGTGGATGATTTCCATTCAAATCCGAGTCCTTAATTGGATTCCTTGTATACCCTAATTCGAACATTTCGATTCCTTATAATCGAAATCGATTTTTTTAAGATCTTCCTATCTTTATAGTTAGATCCTTGGAAATATTTAAAGTGCCAATCAAAATCCACGGATTGGATACCTGGTATGCTTTAAATGCATGTGCACAATTAACAAGATGATAATAAATTAAAGATCAAGATAAACAATTTTGTGGTTATGTGTTTTTGTGTTATGTTTTTCCTTTTGTGGTTTTATTTTCATTATCCAAATCCTCGTAGAACCTTCCATATCTTCATATGAAGGATTCATAGTAGGATATCCAAAGGTACTACCTTAAATCCTTAATGGGCTTCTATGTAATAGTTAAGACCCTTGGATTATATAGTACCATTCCATGATTCATAAGAGACCCTTTTAGTGGTCTAGTAAAAAATATTGATTCAAAAATTTGGTTAAGAATGATATGTGATGATATAAGCTGAAAAGACTCCTTGGTTGTCTATTAAAATCATTTATTGATTTAATAAAAGGGACCCTATGGTGGTCTAGTCACAATCATCACAGGCTCGTTCATTGTTTTCTTCCCCTACACATTTTAAGATGCACTACGTGACTATGCAAGGAATTACATAATTATGGATGCATACATAATTACGAAGTTCAGTGCACGGAAACCACAGTAAGATTTATTATGTGTAAGAACCGATAGTGGCAACAATAACGAAATGTGAACAATGTACAGGAGGTATGGTGGACGCACCAATAACGCTTAATAGACTTATATATAAGTGTCCCTCCAACATTGCAAGCTTGATGTTATTTAAAGTTACTAGAAGTTCAAGAACTCTAACCAGTGTTGTTTGGTCTTTTCAACTTCATGTTTTAAACTCTCACAAGTTTCCTCTAAATAAAATTTCGGGATGAAATTTCCTAAAGTAGGGGAGACTGTGACACCTGTGTCACTTCAATCGTCAAACAAATACCAAACTAATGAAATATTGTATTTCATACTTGGGACTTGTATAAATATGTGTATCATTTGCACATATCAATTCTTGTTCGATTTCAAGCTTTATGTCGCTTTCTCGAAGGTTATACGCGCACTGATGCGTAAATATAACCAGTTTAATGCAACAAACACTCCGTAACAGTGACATAGGGTTAACATACCTTAAATAACCTTTACATAACTTAGAAATAAGTTTTGGAGGCTTTGGTATGGCAAAATCAAGTTAATTCGCTTACAGGGACTAAATTTGACAAACTGCGAAAGTATGCCAATTTGAACTGTAACAGACTCTCCGGAACATGACCATAAGTTAAACATACCATAAATATCCTTTACATAGCTTAGAAATAGGCTCTGAGGGTTCGGTGTGCTAAAATAAACTTTTGGGTCATTCAGGGACTAAAAGCGTCAAAAAGTGCATAAGTTTGCACTTTCGCGCATAACTTACGTTCTGGATACATCTGGACATCCAAAAACTTATGTAAGCACTAAAATATTTTATTTTAATGTTTGGCATAAGAAAAATCAATTCGTCGTGTAATTTGGATCATTTTTGCGTCCGTTACGACTTCCGTCGTAATTAACCGAACAACGCAATCGTACGGCCAAACGAACCGACATCCAAGATATTTTTGAGCACATTTTAAAGTTCCCTATACTTTAACTTCATTTTAGAGCTTTTAAATGGGGTTAACGGGGCTTAAACGTGTCAAAAATGCTTTTAAATGGGGTCAACGGGGCTTAAACGTCCCCGAAACCTTTCTTACATATTTCCTTAGGTTCAACTCTACGTACTTAGTTTCAGCAACTGCTTGAGCATTGCTCGCATATAATAATCTTACCAAAAGTATGTGCTTCTCACGTGTAAGGCCATTACTTTCAGCTTGTATTTCTTATTCTGGTCACTTGTTTGGCCGAGTTGTCATCAGATCACCTGGTTATATTTATTTTCAACATGCTTACTTCAAGCTAATCTTATATCGACAAGTGCTTTGTATAAGTCGTAACACTAACCTGACTTTAAAAGGTTTTTACCGGCTAGACTGATTAGTCGCCGTCATCTTTTTTTTTTCCGTCATTAGGGTATATCTTATTGCCAACCCGGCCTTTTACGTGTTTTCTGATTTTCATATCTCGTAACTCACGTTACGACTTGACTGTATTCTATATCATTTTCTATATTTCTTTTCTTGTCTGTGAGCGTGTCACGTCACGTTTAAGTGTAATTCGACTTTTCTTTATCATGCTTCTTCTTTTCGAACGTATCGTCTCGCACCCATCGGTGTTAAGACCCATATTCTTTGATTTATTCATTTCCGAATTCATCTCATAGTATTCATATGTGTTAAAACGTTGTTTCTTACCAAAAATTGAATTTTTTTTTGCTTTTTAATGCTGCCGTTACCCCGTTTGCGTTTACTCATGCCATCTGGCATTATATTATATTTGACCCATTCAACTTTAAAATAGTTGAACATAATTTATCAAAATTTCTATTTACATCATCTTGTCGTCTTTTAGTCACGACTCAAAACCCGAGTCTTTTAACTTTCCATCCGAGTTCCCGTTTCTCGGTCTACGCATGTGTTTAAATCCTTACCCATCAACCGGGTGTTTTACCGAAGTCGTTATTATTGCAACCCTCCCGGTATGCATTAAGACTTCGCTTCACTTTTATATTCCGACTTTGTCCTCAAGTTTGACATTTTACAAAAACGGCCCGTTAAGAGACTTATTTGCATTCTCCGGGTTCGAGTGTAAGTACACCCCCTCCCAATGCATGTCTTAATCATTTTACATGAATTTTTTTTTAGTTTAACCTTTTCTTTTTGGCTCATGTCAATTCCAAGGAATTTACATCCAAGGATTTATCCCCTTCCGTTGTCATTTCGGTAAAGACTTTACCCAATTTTGTGACGTAACACAATTTATATAATTGTTAACTCTTTTGTCATTTTTTCCCGTTTAAATATTTTAGTGAAATTTTTCACTTTTGTCAACCAGACCTTTCACAATCCCTTCGCTTTTAACGCATTTAATTAACTTAGCGAAACCTATTGCTTTTATACTAACTTTATATCCCGTTATTAGTTTACGCGGGGAGTTATAACCAGTTTCCTTGTTTCATTCTATTAACCTGTAGGTTCTTTCATTTAGCCTCGTAGGCTATTTCTTTATATTTTCACCTTTTTACCTTATTAAGGTGAGACCTTAACAATTCGTTTCTTTGTATTTATGACCCGAAGGTCTTTTTGGTCCCGTAGACCTTAGCATCATTTATAATCTCGTAGAGTATGATAATCCCGTAGATCATCTTTTATTCAAGTCTTTATTCAAATGTATATACATTTATATATGTATATGGCATTAAGGCACCCTTTTATGTTTGAAATCATTTATTTTCGCCTTGATATTTCCTTTGACCTTGACCGTAGTCTAAGGCTACATTTGTTTTCTTTCAGACAATTTTTTTTTTGTTTTTGTTTTGTCCCTTCACTCGGGCTCATTATCCTAATGTAATACGCTTCCGTCACACGGCTGTGCGTTTACTTTATTATCAATTATTCTGCTCATTCGATTCATTTGGGTACTTTTTAATTTGTCCCACTCACCCCCGTCCTTACTACATCGGATGTAAGCATGTCCATCCTAAAAAGTTCATGACATCATGTGTTCACTACTTACTTGGCCAGAGTAAGCAATCAACACCTGACACTCATGACCTTTTTATAACTTTCACATTACACCCCATGTAAGTAACGCCTCTATTTAGATTTCTTGGAAATAATATCCTCGATAGGTATTCTATTCAGGTTTTTCCAAGTTTTTAATCTACATATGCAACGGTCAGTCTCTATGTATTTGTTGCATATTACAATTCGTGCAAAAATTTAAAACGTGCACCTGTAATGCTTGCCCTAACGGGCTTTCCCTGCTGTTCACCTTACTCGCGACTGTTACGCGATTTGGGTCCTTGGCGAGTACGCTTTGCTCGTCATACTTCGGACCGTTCCTTCGTCATATCCGAGATTTGTTACACTCCCGCTATCTTAAGATGCGAGTGCCCTTCGACTAAACATTTACAAAAGTTAGTAATTTCGACATTAATAAACGCCCGGATTGTAATATAATGCTTTTTACTGTACGTACTAACGCACGTAATTTCGTCAACTATGTTTATCATTTAATTGAGGTAACGTGAATTACACGCTAACCCTATGTGTTGTCCACAACACTTTAATCATGTTAATCATTAATATACATGTACTTACCGGATTTGCGATCAAGCCTCGAACCGAACACACTTACTCTTTTAACCTTGAGCTCTGATTACCAACTTGTAACACCCTTATTATTTTAAAGTTTTTTGTTTATATAACGAAAATAAACATGTATTTACGATTAAGGATCCGTAGAAAATACGAGTAATTTTAATCTTTTGCAACTTAAAAGTTTACAACATAAAAAAAATAAGTTCCTCGTTTAAAATGACAACGAAACGCCGTGCGGAAGCTTGTATCTTGATTTTGTTCGGTCCTACAACGAGCTTGATCTTCATCCGTAAGCTTACTAAAGTTTACCTGTAATCAAAACCAACACCAATGTTAGTTTTGATACTAATATAACTAGTTTTATCAATTCCTTTATCAAACAAATGAAAATAAAATAATTTTTTCCAAATCGTGCCTCCCGCGACACGCGGAAGGAGTCCTTTGTTCTGTCGCGTGTCGCAACAATCGTCGCGTTTCACGCCCCAATTACTGGATCCCGTCGTGTGGCGCGGGGGAAGCTAATTTCCAGCAGGTCCGTTTCTGGATCTGCATTTTCTGCCCAGCTCAAGTTTTTAACAAAAACTAAACTTTGAATGACCATAACTTTTTATCTACATGTCCGTTTTCCACGATTCTTTTTCCTACGCGTTAGTAATTTAATTCTCCATCTTATGGAGTTAAAACCTGATATTCAACTACTTTAAAAATTTATATTTCAAGCTCTGGGCTTGAAATTCCCTTTTTTTATGCCTATACTTCAACACTTAACTAAACTTTACTTTAACATAATACATGTTTCTAAACGACTCATAAGGGTCGTTTATCCGATTTACTCAACATGGGCGTTTTGGTCAGTTTTAGTCCCTCTTTTACTACGAAGGACCTATACTACTTATTTGACCAAAAACACACTTTTCACTATAACTTATTCATGCGTACCTGGCTCTGGTCATAATATCGATCCGTTTCAATACCTTTCACTATTAATCACTAGTTAATAGTAACGCGAACCTTATGTTAATTCCTGTGAACACAAAACTCAACAAGCGATTATCAATGTTATTGTCAAATGGTGTTAATAACACCATTCAACCCATTTAGTCTAATTGACCATTCGTCCGTATGAAATGGTGTTTAATTACCATTTCACCCCTTTAAACCTATCCCGATTTTCTCCTTGAACTCTTTTTACTTAAAACTGTTTCTTATTTGTTCGTCATTACAGGACTAATTTACCATTTGACCTCTTTACCATAGTTCATGATTTCTTACCATTTTCCTTTGTTCCGACTCGCATTAAATCGTGTCGGACCATCATATTCCAATCACTTAATAGAATTTATATACAATACTTGCAATTAAGTAAATTGTAAATAATGTAAAGGGGCGTAAGCTTTACTTACCTTGAATTCCGATTATGCTTTTCCACGCATATTAGTTCCGTTTGACCCGCTTCTACCCAAGCTTCCACCTAGCTTTTCAAGCGTCAATCTACCTTTTATCATTCGCAAGGTGATTAGATTAGTCATTAATATCAAGACTATCTCACCTTACGGACTTTATATCAAAATCACCAAATTGATTTCATTATTGGTCAGTTTGACTTTTAAAAGTCAAACGTCCTATAACACGGGCAATTACACAATCAAGTTCAACAATTCATTTAAGCAATTTGTCAAATATCCGATAGGCATTATTCTTACACTACCGTTTTAACTAGTTTTCTAATCAAATTCATTATACTTCTAATTTCTTTAACTAGTTCAAACGATTATCGTGACTAGTTTCTTTATTCATTTTTGCAAGAACCAAGGGTTCCCTTTTATAACGAGACCCGTTTCATCATACTATTTAGCATTCATCCGAATACCTATTATAATCAAGTTTCATAACTAGTTGTTTAGCCAAGTTTTAACATTAATTAGGCAAGTTCATATCACTGAAAATGGGCTGTTTTTGGTAACTTGTTTAACCTGTTTACAAGTCTTCAAAAATTATGATTTTTTTATGTGGCGTACCTCTCGGAGGGTTAGGCCTTGTGTTAAAATTTCAAGATCTAACTATTTACCAAAAATTCGTAAAAAGTCATTTACTAAGTTGCAATCAGATTTGTCACTTCTGACTGCAGCTTACGGAAAAATTCATTAAAAACTCCTCGTTAATCCGATTGACGAAATTCCAATTGGCGATTCTTTTAATCGCTTAAAACTATCTACAGCAAAAATTTGAGATCATAACTAAATCCTTAAATTGAGTTATGACATTCGTAATGGGCTGCAAATTCTGCCTGAAAACGCAGCTTGAACCTTTGATATGGAAAAATTCATAAAACGCTCAATTTTAGTCGAATAAATGCGATTCCAGTGGGGTTTTAAAGATATTTCCTGGAATTACATTTTAGACTCAAGAAACACATGTTTTTGTCAGGTTTTGTTCAGGTTACAGCCAATACAAGTTGGCTGTAAATTCTGATCAGAAGCTGTTTGAATTTAGCTTTCAATTTGAACATGTTTATGACATTATAACACTTATTCTTAGCAATCAAAACCCCTAAAAGCATCACATACACGAATTTAGTCAAAACCCACTTAGCACATGCAAGAGTAATCATCAAATCCCTAGTCTTTAATACTAATTCATCAAGTTTTTCAACTAGGGTTTGTTTCTAAACATGAATTCATCCTAGTTTCACCCAAACATCAATCATTCAAGCTTGAATTTCGATTTTTCATAAGTTCATCAAAAATCTCAACTTCATAAATATCAAAAATTTGACATACCTTACAATCCCCACGACTAGGTGATCGTTTCTATGTGTTCATGCATTTGATTCGAGCTAATCTTGGCCTTCAATTTGATGAATTTGGGTGAGCTAGGGTTTCACCCCTCTTTCTCCTGCTCCTGCGATCGACCACACACCCATGTGTATGTTTTGTATTTTTTTTAAAACCTTTAAATTAAACATCATTCCTATTGCCCACTTTTAGTCCCTCAAAGTTTAAGGGTTTTATAAATGGGTTAGTTACTACAAGCTCCTCATTTGTTTTACCAACCATAAATAACTAGGTTAATTATTCCTAGTAAATTTAGCGGGTTTCGGGAGTTATTAACCAAGTTTATTCTAAGTCCCGTTAACTCGGGCCTTTCATAACTTTATTTTCTCAAGCATTTATTTTCCTTTTTAATTAATATTAGGATTATTTGTTTAAGTCCTAATATTCACCGGGTTAATTTTACCATTAACGGTATTTTATCCGTCTTTTAGTATTAACGTGGTTTGATTACCAAACCCGTTTTCGGGGTGTTACAGTTTTGATTTGTTTTTTGCAGATAAAATAAAGATATTGAAAGAAAAAAGGGCTGCTAGACTGAAGAGAGAAGTGGAAGCAAGAAGGGTTGCTGAAGAAAAGACTGAAGTTAAGATAGAAGCTGATAAGGCAAAAGTTGAAGAAAAATCAACAGAGAAGGTCGAGGTTGAAGAGAATGAAGTGAAGATAGAAGTTGAGAAAGAACCGTTTGTGAATGAAAAGGTGGTGGAGAAAATAGTTGAAAAATAGTTGAAGTTGAAAAAATTGTTGAAGTTGAAAAGATTGTAGAGGTTGAAAAACCTTGTGCTAAATATTTAGAATCCTGCAAAGATTGTGCCGAGAAAGATACAAAGTATGCTGAATTGGAGAAGCTCAAAGAGAACTTATTGCATAATGTGAGAAACATAAATGAATCATATGATCTCTTAAGTAGCAAAGTCAATTGGTACAAAGGAGCTAGTGAAGAGGATATCCAGATGAAGAATCTTCTGAAAGCAACAGTTCTTCAAAAGCAAACTGCAATTAACAAATATATCGAGATTATTGCTGGGCTGAAACAAGAATTGGCAGCGATGGCGATTGAAACAGAAAGAGTGAATACTTTACTTCGAAGTTATCAAAGTTCAGAGTATATTATTGATCACATTTATCCTACTGTTGCAGCTCATAAGTATGCAGAAGATGAAGAAAATTCTGGTAAGAAAATTGGTTTGAATTATAACAGAGTACCAAATCTAATGTGGGATGGCTATACCCCCCGACACTTTGAAAAGGTGGCTGAAGCACTCAATCTGAATCTGAAATCCGAGTCTGTCGATGGATTACCAGATGATATTGATGTCACCTTCACAGCGTCAGACACTGATCATGAGTCCGAGTTAATTAAGAAAGTGGTCGATCAGGTGTTGGATAAATATGAAGAGTCAAAGTCAGAGTCTAAATCTGAAAATTCGAGTTCATCAGACAGAAGTTCGAGTTCACCGGTCAAAAGGGTTTACAATAAAGATTTTCTGATGTCACAAAATAATTTGAATGACGAAACATTCAAAGTAGTATATACTTTGAATGACTCCGACAAATTATATTCTGATGAAGAATTTCCAATAAGAGGTGTTAAAACTGAAATGATTAACAAGGTTTTCAAATTAACAGAAATTAATATTTCTGAAATAAAAGATGTAAATCTTACTGAAAAACCTAAAACGTACACTTCAAGAGTTCAACAAAGATTGAACAAGAAAAAGGGTTACAGTTCTAGTTCGGGTTATCGAAAGAAACCAAACCATAACAGTAATTTCAAAAAGAAAGGATTAGGTTTTATTCCACCAGAAAATCATAAAAATTATAAAGAAGTTAAACCAAAAACAAAAATTTTTTCAGGAGCAAGTTCTGAAGAGGAGAAGGAGAAACCTTTCTGGAAACAGTCAAACAAGGAGTTTCTTGCCGAAAAGCAAAAGAATATGTTAAAGGAATCTGAACCGAGAGTTGAAAGAAGAACCTGTTTCAAATGTCGAGAGGTTGGACATATTGCTTGGAATTGCTCAAAGCCCACCAACACAAAACAGGGAGTTTCTTCTAACTCTAAATTGAAAGAAAATTGTGTTAATAAAAAGGAACAACCAACAGAGAAATTTAAGGAGTTCAAAAATTTGACTTTCGAAGTTGGTGAAAGTTCGAAACATTTTTACAAAAGAAGAGCCAATTTAAACAAACATAAATGGGTTGTTAAGAAATCAGAAGTTGTTTCTGGCAATGAATCTGATTCGTCAAAGTCAGAGGAACCACCTGTTGTGCTAAATGATGAGAATTCCGTTCCAACAATGGATGATGAAAATTTTTCACCATTGTCAAACGGAAACTTGAAATCAAAAATTGGTAAGATTGAGATTTCAGATCAATTCTTCTCTGATAAGAAAGAATTTGATGCTGAAAAAGCATTTAATGGTAAAGTGCTACATATTTTTGGTAAGATGGCTGATGGGAAGGTGAAGGGAGTGAAAGAATTTTATGAATCGAAAGTTGTTAAACCAAATGATGATGGTTCACCCATGATTGATCAGGAATGGGTGAGATTCTTTAAAAAGTAAAATCCTGACTTGCCGGAGCTCCCAAGTGGTTGAAAGAACAAAGTGATGAATGAATCCCCATGATGTGTGAAATCAACAAAACTAATTTTCCGGAAAAACCATTTTTATTAAAACAAACTTAAGTGTTTTGAAATCATAATGGGAAAATAGTTTGTTGTCAGGGGGAGTTATGATTGTTTAAGCCAAGAGATTGGAGAATTGAAGCAATTCACATCAGTTTGTCATTTTATTTGTACAGTTTATTGCTTTTACTTTCAAATTTTCCTGGAAAATAAAAAATTAAAACATATTTTTGATTTTAGGGGGAGTAAAAAATTTGAAAAATCCAAAAACATGATAAAATAAAAAATTCAAAAACATCGAAAAATCAAAATGAGTTTTTGTTGTGAGAAAGAGGAAATGATAGTATATCAGTACACAATCACAGTACGCTAAAGAAGTGGAAAGTTAAAATGTGATAAACGGTATCACTGATGATATGCCAGTAGGTTTTTACACGCTTAGTAGATTGTTTTCGAGATATAAACCTAAATATCAAATACTTACTTATCTCGTGGGGAACATCTCTCGGATATATAGGTAACCCATGAAATCTTGTTTGAAGGGCTTTCTATTTCTGACATACTAGGTCTTTGTGCGTGATGATATCTGGGGTATTATACCGGGACTTCTGATTTTGCAGGAGCAATAGCTTAGTCCTCGTATAATACTCTGCACTGCTTTAATCATAAAGCCCACCCTCAGCATAAAAAATGATGAAACATTGAAAAATGCAAATCATGTGCGGTTAAAGAAAAGATCCCCAAACGGGACACACCTAAAAGTCGAGCCATCATCTCTTTGTCTGAACGGACGTTCTAACCTGAGCTCTCATGGCCTCGCATTACCCATTTACAGATATCATTAGTGTACATTCACCTGTAAGACTGAATATAGGAGTCTGGATACGGGAGTATATTCTGAGGTGGGACACTCGAATAAGTTTAGTTTGAAACACTAATCCATATCTCGAAACAATTGAACTTTGTGTGAAAATTTAAGTGGATCAGTATATTGACAATCTAAGTGAATCGTTTAGATCTTAAAGTGTTTAAAGCTCAACGGTACTAGTGATTTGTCATAAACTGATATGATCCTCTTACACAAACTCACAAAAAGATGTCTGTATATAGTTTATTTCCCAAAATCCAAAAAGATTTTTAGTGTGTTTTAGCATAAAATTTTGAAAAATCAAAAAGATTTTATTTCATCTTATTTTCGACAACTGATGTTGAAAAGCTGACTTTCAAAATTCTGAGTGCTAAACATGATGAACGACAGTGGATTGGGAGAGTGTGTTTGAAATGAAAAATGAAGTTAAAGTTTGAGATGATTTGAGAAATGTTTTAAGATAATTTTACAAGTGATGTTTTGAGGCTGATTTTACTGTTAGTTAATCAAGGTCATTAATTTGAACTTGATATAACTATTGTTGATGTTGAATGATATCTACAAGTGGTTTCTAAATTTGTTAAATTTTATCAATTGTGAAATTTACTTTTGGGTAGAGAATTGTGCACGTTACCAGGTTCCTGATCCTGTTGCTACGGAGAGCCAGGAGATGTTCCTAAACCTGTGAAAGCTGTAGAGCCAGATCCCCGTGCCTAAGCCTGAGCAGAGTTTGAGCCAGGACACGATCTTAGAATGAGTGATATGTCAGATTGCAATCCCGGAACAACTTAAGGGGGAGTCTGTTAGTAAAGGGGAGTCTGTTGATTAGAACATTTCAAAGCAAAGGAGTTTGAATGCTAGAGAGCCAGTCTGCTATTCGGGAACAGCGCTCGAGATAGAAGCTGCTAATGCTGATGAGTTTAAAGAATCGAGAGATCTGATCAAGAGAGATTAAAAGATAAAGATTGAAGGATACTTACAGAGAAAGATACTTTGGAAAGAATGAGAAGACCGATCAAGACTGAAGACTCAATACACTGAAGACTCGTCATCATCCAAGGGGGAGTTTGTTAGTGCATATGTCTGTTGACTTCGTCTTGTATCGAGTCATGTAACTAGAATAGTTAGGCCAGGACATGTTGTACGAGAGAAATAGGAAACAGGCCTGAACCAGCTACCCCTCATGAAGTGGCTAGGCCACCTCGCACGGGGTGACCAAGTTCATGGGGTCTGGCCAGTTCAT
Source organism: Helianthus tuberosus (assembly GCA_030545235.1). Lineage (NCBI taxonomy): Eukaryota > Viridiplantae > Streptophyta > Magnoliopsida > Asterales > Asteraceae > Helianthus > Helianthus tuberosus. Next base: position 157,665 of record JARYGA010060317.1, on the reverse strand, counting down.
GCGACCTGGGCCAGCTCGTGTGGACTGGTTCGTGGGGTCTGGCTCTCCTATAAATATGTGGTCTTGGGTCTTCATTTGTAACTTTGTGATTCCGGAGACGAAGTGCTGCCGAAGTGTCGAACGATCTGTAAACAGTTTCATATCAATACAATCGACAGTTAAAGTGATTCTACATGTGAATCTAGCTGTTATAACATCAATACGTCTGATTCCGCCTTTCGTATTGATCGAGAGCTCTTCTGAACGACTCGTTTGATCGAATCCCGATCCTACAGATTCTTTTAATGATAAAAAGATCATGGCGCCAGGAGGAAGGTCTACACCCAAAAAGGGGTTAACTAATCAGCATCTTACTGATTAAGTCGAGCAAGAGTTCTTATGGAGCAACACGAGGGTGCAGAGGTTACACAACATAAAGTTAATCAAGACGACACTAGTGATAGAACAGGTGGTACTGGTAGTTCAAGTGGTTCAATTCCCGATGGATCGGGAACGAGTGGCAATGCCACACCGGGAGATGCGATCACACAAGGCCTTAATTTTGAGACTTTTCCAGACTGTAAGTCGAAAGACCTCGTTAATACGAGAGGTGCGGTTGGTTCTGTCTGCTAAATGAAGACAATGAAGGCGGTTACTCATACTAGGAAACGTATTCCTAAGTAGACAATTAGATACACAGAGAGTCTCTTGCTGAACGCACCCTTAACTTGGAGGAATCTCCAAGTACAAACGCTATGAAGTAATACAGTGAAGAGGTTGTCGGGGGAAGAACTCAAGGATCTTATACGAGAAGAGTATTGCTCGCTGATCTAGATTCCAAGGTTGGAAACAAATTCTAGAACTAGATCATGACTAGAGCCAATGTTGTTGGTCAAACTCGAGACATTCACGATCTCTCAAGGGTTGCTCCATACTAGGTAACACCCGAATTCAAACACATTGAATGCTACCTTTAGGGTTTAGCCTCTAAGATCCAAGGCATGACCGCATCATCCCAACCTACCTCAACCACTCAAACAGTAGTTACCCGACACGTTTTCAACCAACCAACATTTCACATCCATGTTATTTGATACTGGTGCCAATTTTAGTTTCATCTCAACATTTCACATGCATGAGTTTCATGGCTAGCCACAGGATTGTCCTAACGATAATTAGGGACTGGATTATCCTACAACTAAACATAGGGATTGGGCTATCCTACATCTAAACATATGGATTGGGTTATCCTACGTCTAAACATATGGATTGGGTGGGTTATCCTATGTCTAAACATATGGATTGGGTTATCCTATGTCTAAACATATGGATTGGGTTATCCTACATCTAAACATACGGATTGGGTTATCCTACATCTAAGCATATGGATTGGGTTATCCTACATTTAAACATAGGGATTCCTAAAACTATACAGTGAAGTCCTCGCCACATAGAATTTAAAATGTACTTAGCCTAGAGTTAAGTTGTAACACCTGTGTCATTTCAACCATCAAACAAATGCCAAACCAATGAAATATTGTATTTCATACTTTGGACTTGTATAAATATGTGTATCTTTTGCACATATCAACTCTTGTTCGATTTCAAACTCTAAATCGCTTTCTGGAAGGTTATACGCGCACTAATGCGTAAATATAACCAGTTTAATGCAACAAACACTCCGGAATAGTGAAATAGGTTTAACATACTTTAAATAACCTTTACATAACTTAGATATAAGTTTTGGAAGGTTTGGTGTGGTGAAATCAAAGTTTAATCGCTTACAGGGACTAAAGTTGACAAACTGCGAAAGTATGCCAATTAGAACTGTAACAGACATTCCGGGACATGAACATAAGTTAAACATACCATAAATATCCTTTACATAGCTTAGAAATAGGCTTTGAGGTGTTCGGTATGCTAAAATAAACTTTTGTGTCATTCAGGGACTAAAAGTGTCAAAAAGTGCACAAGTTTGCATTTTCGCTCATAACTTACGTTCTGAATACATCCGGACATCCAAAAATTTATGTAAGCACTAAAATATTTTATTTTAGTGTTCGGCATAAGAAAAATCCATTCGTCGCGTCATTTGGATCGTTTTTCGTGCTTATGCGCATTCCGTCGTAATTAAGCGAACATCGCGACCGTACGGTTAAACGAACCGACATCCGAGATATTTTTGAACATGTTTTAAGTTCCCTATACTTTAACTTCATTTTAGAGCTTTGAAATGGGGTTAACGGGCCTTAAACGTGTCGAAAATGGGCTGATTGCCATACAGGGACCAAAAGTGTAATTCTGCCAAACTAGGGCCTAGCGGTGCGCTACACTTTTAGCGTAGCGGTGCGCTAGGGGTCTTCAGACCAGATGCAGAGTACTTAACAGCCTGTTTTCAGCTGTTAACCACTTCCAAACTCCTTGCCAAGTGTTGATTTCCTATGGTTAGTGGCATATGTGTTACCATAACATTCCGACAAGTGTACGGTATTGATCATGCCTCCTTTTCCATGAAACGATCCTAACGGTGGACCGAAAACTATATATACCCATCCACCCCCATTGCTAAACTTACAAGAATTCTGATTTTGAGAGCTCTAAGTTGAAACCATTGTTTCATACCTGAGTTCTTGAGTCGGGATTAGCATTCGGGGACCCTGGGTAAGTATTCTTTCGTTCTTTTCCTTATTTTTATTGCTTTTAGAGTCAGAAAGTCAAACTTTGTTTGACTTTCAGCGTTGACCAGTAATGGTCAATGCGAAGTTCGTTTGAACTTCGCAACGTGAGTGTAATCACGTTGGTCGTAGTCCCTTGGGACTATGCCCACTGATTACCACGTTGTCTAGGGTCGTAGGGTAGGCGATCTGATAAATCGCCTATACCTTCGAACCCGACCCAGTTTGGTCGATCATTAGGATCCGACCAAATACATTAGGTGACCTTAGTGTAGGGAATAACCTTCCGAGGTTATACCCTATGGTCACATCGTTTAAGTAGTTGTATGATAGGTAGTTTATATGCCTTAGGTAAATTACCAGAATACCCTTTTCATGTATAATTGGTAATTAAGCATATGTAACCTAAACTCTTGTCACATAACTGATAATGTAACATGTTTAGGCATATAACACTTGTCATAGGACTAGTTAGACGGTCCGTACGCGTTTCACGCGCACGATGCGTTAAAGTAGCATAAGCTACCTTAACGGGTCGTATGGGTCGATAAGACTTAGGTTAAGTTTCATTTAGTATGTAGGCTTTGTTAAACCATATCATATGAGTTCCTACACTCATTTGGTTTACAAACCCTAATACTACCCAATCTTCCGATTTAGGTCCGGTTAATTAACATAGTTACCTATATTAGGTGCCGTTTGATATCCGCGATCTCTAGCATTGTTTGGTTGTTACTCAAGGACTTCTGAGCAATCTCAAGTGAGTACATAGACCCCTCTTTTACTGTTTTCCAAACTGTTTTGGGGTGGAACACATGTGCCTACTTGTTACTTTCATGCTTTCCTGTTTTCACATCATATACTTCCTATGTTCATTAGTACATTATAGTACATGATTTCATTGTGTTTATGCTAGGTGTGCCCATTGTGTGCATTACTTAGTACATCGTTTTACATTACATTTCATGCTACGTGTGCCCATTTGTGTGCATTACTTAGTACAGTTCACATGCTATGTATGTCTGTTGTTGCATACTTAGTACCGATATTTCAGTTCACATGCTATGTATGTCTGTTGTTGCATACTTAGTACCGATATTTCAGTTCACATGCTATGTATGTCTGTTGTTGCATACTTAGTACAGATATTTCAGTTCACATGCTATGTATGTCTGTTGTTGCATACTTAGTACATTTCTTATTTATCATATGCTTACATTTTGGTAGGACAATTTGGTTTAAACATAGACATCTTACATTGTTGGTTTGGTTTGTGTAAGTGATTTAAGTAACGAGGCGTGTGTAATATGATACAAGCATGGTGGATACGCCGCTGGTACTTCCTATATATAAGTGTTTGTATGGTATTACATATTGTAGCGTTAACTGAATCATTTCAGTTTGATACATAGAACATTTTATACAAATAACATATTTTTCACAAGACATTGATTTACAAACAACTTATCTAATACAAACTCATTTTACATGGTTATTCATTTAACCATACATTATTTATACATATAATCTGATCTTATCGATTTTCAAATGATTTATAAAACAAAGCAAATAACAAGGTTCATGACTAAACATTTTCTCAAAACATAAGTCATGAAACCTATTTTCACAAAACCTATGTATCTCACCGGCATCTTTATGCTGACGTACCTATTTTCACATGTGTTTTTCAGGAGCTGTTGCGTAAGATGATCAAGATACACATAGGCAGACTTGGGCTTTAGTGACAATAAAAGATGCAAGACTAGTTAATTATGTTGTATTTCTTTGTTTGTTAAGACATTGTAACACTTTTAATCAATAAAACGAAACTTCAATTGCCATGGATTTGAAACGATTAATTCTGTTACAACACTCCCCGACGTTTCCGCCATGTTTTGTATGTTCCACGTGGTCGGGGTGTGACAGAAAAGATGGTATCAGAGCCAATGGTTATAGGGAATTAGGTTATTAGTAATGCTTTGACCTAGTCTATAACTTTCTTAGGACCCTAACGCGAGTTTACTTGCGTTTAGTCATGAAACAATACCGTCACCTATCCTTAGGCGACGACCACAACAAGAACATAAATTTCAAAACCGCTTTGAAAACTAATCATCTGTTCTAGGATGATTTATTACAAGGTTTTGAACCCTCTATTGTAAGGTTTTGAACCCTCTGTTATATGGTTTTGAACCCCTTTGAATTTTCAAAATCTCATCAAGGTTTTGGGTTTTAAATAATGTGAACACGTGCAAACTGGAAGGGTGAATGCCTGTATTCTGGGTTTTCTGTCTAGGCAAGCACTTCGTATACATCTCATCAGACGCGAGACCAGTTGTGCTTACCTGGGAATTCTTGGGATGAGTGTTCACTTATAGGCGAGCATGTCTTCGCGATACATTATTTTTGACCTATTTACTTTAATTCAGTCACTGTGTGTCGTTTGTTGCTTTGTAGTAACAAACAAATGACCACTATCCTGGCTTTCATCAGATTTGTTCATCTCATTCTTTACGTCTAAATTCTCTCACTCTTTTCCTTTCATGTTCTTCTCTTTTAGAATGCCTCCACGACGCGAAAATCCAGTATCTGTTGACGAGCTGGCAGCTGTCATTACACAGCAAATGACTGCTGCAATCCCGATCATCGTTGCCCAATGTCACCAAGCCATCAACAACAATAATGCTCTCTGCAACTTCAAGACGTTCAACTCGGCCAAGCCATCAAAGTTTTCTGGGTCTCAAGGAGCGACTGCACTTCTGCAATGGTTCGAGAGTCTAGAAAGCACCTTCAGGCATGTTCAATGTCCAAACGAGCGAAAGGTAGATTTTGCATCTAGTGTCTTCGAGAAACGAGCTTTGACATGGTGGAACGGTGTGGTGAGAGATAGGGGTGCCGAAGTGGCACTGGCCCAAACTTGGGAAGAACTTCGAGCACTGATGATGAAGGAATTCTCTCCTCGTCACGAGATCAGGGCATTGGAAAGGGAATTCGATGATCTTAAGCAAGACAGCGGTGAACATCGAGCATACACTGATCGATATGAGGAGCTGAGCCTGTTGTGTCCTACCATGGTTACGCCTTTGGATAAGGCGATCGAAAAATACATTGATGGTCTCCCTGACTCAGTTCAAGACATTGTTACTGGTAGTAACCCCACTACGGTTAGGCAGGCCATTGAGCTATCTGCAACTCTGACTGAATCTCAGATCAGGAAACGTAAACTTTTCCGGAAAGGTGACAAGAAACCAATCGAGGAATCAAAGACCATGGATGAGCAGACTGGATCCCTTGAGCGGTCAAAGAAGCAAAAGGCTTCTCAGAACTTCGCCATGGTCGCTCACAATGGTCAAGCCGTTCCCAAACAACCAGCTCAACCCCGTGCTAGGAAGCCATACAATGGAACTTCACCCTTGTGCAACCGATGTGGCATACATCATCATGCTAATGTGAAGTGCCACGAATGCCAAATTTGTGGACTTAAAGGTCATATGGCAAAAGTCTGCGTTGCAGCAGCTGCACCGAATCAGGCTAACAACAAACCTGCTCAAGCTCGCTTTCCACCAGGTTCTTGCAACAAGTGTGGTGAGATGGGACATTTCCGAAGAAATTGCCCAAAGCTCGCAAATGCTAATCCAGCACAGAGATGAGCATCTGATCGACTAGAAGACAACACTCTTTAGAAATAATCACATCTTATGTATTATTTTCTTTTGTTGTCAAGGTCCATGAAACAGTTGTTATCATTGTTAATAAATAAATCTTTTATTTACATTGCAATGTATTTATGTGGTTGTATGCATAACAACATATATCTTTCAACACCGACAATCACGGAACCGCATTCCTTGAAGAACAGACTACCCCAAAATTCTTCCATTTTACAATCTCTTGCGTTTTCCACAAAGATCCTAAGTACCCGTCTCTTGCAAAGAGACGAGGTATAAGGTGCAATTTATAACTCTGTACGAATACCCCAAGTACCACTATAAATTCTTAATAGGGTACCTAAGGGTATTTCCGTATGTTCTAAATTATTGTGTACCTTAATTCGCATATTGCGTTTTCCTGAAAACGAGAAATCGAATTTTTGGTAGATCATCCTATCTTCATGGATGGATTCTTGAAAAGATTAAAGTACCAAATGAAATCCACGAATTGGATTCCTGGTGTGCTTTAAGTATCCGCGTCCAAAGATAACAAATTAATAAACAAGTCAAACAACTATGTGATTATGTGCTTATGTGTTTCCATTTATGTTTTTGTATAAATCCAAGTTTTGTATCCAAATTCTCGTAGGATCTTCCATATCTTTGTGTACTATATTAAATCCTCAATGGGCTTCTACGTTGTAGTTAAGTCCCTTGGATTTTGTTGTACTATTCTATAATTAGACCCCTTGAGTGGTCTAGTTAAACAGATTGATCCAAAAATCTGGTTAGGTATATCAAGTGATGATATAGCTGAAAGGACTCCTTGGAGGTCTAATTAAAAAGATCATGTGTTGATCTGATTAAAAGGACCCTATGGTAGTCTAGTCACACTCATCACAGGTTTGATATTTTCTTTCCCTACACATCATGAAATGCACTGTGCGGACTGTGCAAGGAATTACGTAATTATGGACGCGTACATAATTATAGAATTTAGTGCACAGAAACCACAGCAAGTTTTGTCATGTATCTAGAGTTAATTCTGTTCATTTTTGTTTCTGAAGATGTAAAATGACTCATTCGGTTCATTTTTGTTTCTGAAGATGTAAAATGACTCATTCTGTCCATTTTTGTTTCTGAAGATGTAAAATGACTCATTCGGTTCATTTTTGTTTCTGAAGATGTAAAATGACCATTCGGTTCATTTTTGTTTCTGAAGATGTAAAATGACTCATTCGGTTCATTTTTGTTTCTGAAGATGTAAAATCTCTATTCTGTTCATTTTTGTTTCTAAAGATGTAAAATGACTCATTCGGTTCATTTTTGTTTCTGAAGATGTAAAATGACTCATTCGGTTCATTTTTGTTTCTGAAGATGTAAAATCTCTATTCTGTTCATTTTTGTTTCTAAAGATGTAAAATGACTCATTCGGTTCATTTTTGTTTCTGAAGATGTAAAATGACTATTCTGTTCATTTTTGTTTCTAAAGATGTAAAATGACTATTCCGTTCATTTTTGTTTCTGAAGATGTAAAATGACTCATTCGGTTCATTTTTGTTTCTGAAGATGTAAAATGTCTATTCTGTTCATTTTTGTTTCTGAAGATGTAAAATGACTCATTCGGTTCATTTTTGTTTCTGAAGATGTAAAATGACTAGTCCGTTCATTTTTGTTTCTAAAGAATGCCTGTTGAAAATAACTCTGTTCATTTTTCATTTCTGAAAAATGTTAATTAAAGAGAAATTACAGGATTATGCTTTACATATCTTTGATGACTATTTGACACAAAGTCATAGACAGACTCCTACGAATAAATTTCGGGACGAAATTTCCTAAAGTAGGGGAGACTGTAACACCTGTGTCATTTCAACCATCAAACAAATGCCAAACCAATGAAATATTGTATTTCATACTTTGGACTTGTATAAATATGTGTATCTTTTGCACATATCAACTCTTGTTCGATTTCAAACTCTAAATCGCTTTCTGGAAGGTTATACGCGCACTAATGCGTAAATATAACCAGTTTAATGCAACAAACACTCTGGAATAGTGAAATAGGTTTAACATACTTTAAATAACCTTTACATAACTTAGATATAAGTTTTGGAAGGTTTGGTGTGGTGAAATCAAAGTTTAATCGCTTACAGGGACTAAAGTTGACAAACTGCGAAAGTATGCCAATTAGAACTGTAACAGACATTCCGGGACATGAACATAAGTTAAACATACCATAAATATCCTTTACATAGCTTAGAAATAGGCTTTGAGGTGTTCGGTATGCTAAAATAAACTTTTGTGTCATTCAGGGACTAAAAGTGTCAAAAAGTGCACAAGTTTGCATTTTCGCTCATAACTTACGTTCTGAATACATCCGGACATCCAAAAATTTATGTAAGCACTAAAATATTTTATTTTAGTGTTCGGCATAAGAAAAATCCATTCGTCGCGTCATTTGGATCGTTTTTCGTGCTTATGCGCATTCCGTCGTAATTAAGCGAACATCGCGACCGTACGGTTAAACGAACCGACATCCGAGATATTTTTGAACATTTTTTAAGTTCCCTATACTTTAACTTCATTTTAGAGCTTTGAAATGGGGTTAACGGGCCTTAAACGTGTCGAAAATGGGCTGATTGCCATACAGGGACCAAAAGTGTAATTCTGCCAAACTAGGGCCTAGCGGTGCGCTACACTTTTAGCGTAGCGGTGCGCTAGGGGTCTTCAGACCAGATGCAGAGTACTTAACAGCCTGTTTTCAGCTGTTAACCACTTCCAAACTCCTTGCCAAGTGTTGATTTCCTATGGTTAGTGGCATATGTGTTACCATAACATTCCGACAAGTGTACGGTATTGATCATGCCTCCTTTTCCATGAAACGATCCTAACGGTGGACCGAAAACTATATATACCCATCCACCCCCATTGCTAAACTTACAAGAATTCTGATTTTGAGAGCTCTAAGTTGAAACCATTGTTTCATACCTGAGTTCTTGAGTCGGGATTAGCATTCGGGGACCCTGGGTAAGTATTCTTTCGTTCTTTTCCTTATTTTTATTGCTTTTAGAGTCAGAAAGTCAAACTTTGTTTGACTTTCAGCGTTGACCAGTAATGGTCAATGCGAAGTTCGTTTGAACTTCGCAACGTGAGTGTAATCACGTTGGTCGTAGTCCCTTGGGACTATGCCCACTGATTACCACGTTGTCTAGGGTCGTAGGGTAGGCGATCTGATAAATCGCCTATACCTTCGAACCCGACCCAGTTTGGTCGATCATTAGGATCCGACCAAATACATTAGGTGACCTTAGTGTAGGGAATAACCTTCCGAGGTTATACCCTATGGTCACATCGTTTAAGTAGTTGTATGATAGGTAGTTTATATGCCTTAGGTAAATTACCAGAATACCCTTTTCATGTATAATTGGTAATTAAGCATATGTAACCTAAACTCTTGTCACATAACTGATAATGTAACATGTTTAGGCATATAACACTTGTCATAGGACTAGTTAGACGGTCCGTACGCGTTTCACGCGCACGATGCGTTAAAGTAGCATAAGCTACCTTAACGGGTCGTATGGGTCGATAAGACTTAGGTTAAGTTTCATTTAGTATGTAGGCTTTGTTAAACCATATCATATGAGTTCCTACACTCATTTGGTTTACAAACCCTAATACTACCCAATCTTCCGATTTAGGTCCGGTTAATTAACATAGTTACCTATATTAGGTGCCGTTTGATATCCGCGATCTCTAGCATTGTTTGGTTGTTACTCAAGGACTTCTGAGCAATCTCAAGTGAGTACATAGACCCCTCTTTTACTGTTTTCCAAACTGTTTTGGGGTGGAACACATGTGCCTACTTGTTACTTTCATGCTTTCCTGTTTTCACATCATATACTTCCTATGTTCATTAGTACATTATAGTACATGATTTCATTGTGTTTATGCTAGGTGTGCCCATTGTGTGCATTACTTAGTACATCGTTTTACATTACATTTCATGCTACGTGTGCCCATTTGTGTGCATTACTTAGTACAGTTCACATGCTATGTATGTCTGTTGTTGCATACTTAGTACCGATATTTCAGTTCACATGCTATGTATGTCTGTTGTTGCATACTTAGTACCGATATTTCAGTTCACATGCTATGTATGTCTGTTGTTGCATACTTAGTACAGATATTTCAGTTCACATGCTATGTATGTCTGTTGTTGCATACTTAGTACATTTCTTATTTATCATATGCTTACATTTTGGTAGGACAATTTGGTTTAAACATAGACATCTTACATTGTTGGTTTGGTTTGTGTAAGTGATTTAAGTAACGAGGCGTGTGTAATATGATACAAGCATGGTGGATACGCCGCTGGTACTTCCTATATATAAGTGTTTGTATGGTATTACATATTGTAGCGTTAACTGAATCATTTCAGTTTGATACATAGAACATTTTATACAAATAACATATTTTTCACAAGACATTGATTTACAAACAACTTATCTAATACAAACTCATTTTACATGGTTATTCATTTAACCATACATTATTTATACATATAATCTGATCTTATCGATTTTCAAATGATTTATAAAACAAAGCAAATAACAAGGTTCATGACTAAACATTTTCTCAAAACATAAGTCATGAAACCTATTTTCACAAAACCTATGTATCTCACCGGCATCTTTATGCTGACGTACCTATTTTCACATGTGTTTTTCAGGAGCTGTTGCGTAAGATGATCAAGATACACATAGGCAGACTTGGGCTTTAGTGACAATAAAAGATGCAAGACTAGTTAATTATGTTGTATTTCTTTGTTTGTTAAGACATTGTAACACTTTTAATCAATAAAACGAAACTTCAATTGCCATGGATTTGAAACGATTAATTCTGTTACAACACTCCCTGACGTTTCCGCCACGTTTTGTATGTTCCACGTGGTCGGGGTGTGACATAAGTAAACTAGACGTCCCCTCATTCTATAGAACTGGCAAACGGCAAACTACTCAAGTCAGGGGAAGTTGTTAGAGAATGTTCCTTGGAACTTGGCGAGCGAAAATTCAATATCGATATCTTACCCATTCAGTTGGGTAGTTTCGACGTAGTGGTTGGCATGGATTGGTTATACGATAACCGAGCTGAAGTCGGTTGTCACGAGAAAATCATTCGCCTACCACTATCGAACGAAGAGACACTTGTTATTCATGGAGAGAAGCGCGACACCCCATTGCGGATCATCAATTACGAAAAGGCACATCAGTGCTTACGGAAAGGTTGTATTGCCTTTCTAGCATATATTGTCAACAAGAAGGCCGTTGGGCCACAACTAACAAATATTCGTATGGTAAAAGAATTTCCTGAAGTCTTTCCTGAAGACTTGCCGGGACTACCACCATATCGACAAGTCGAGTTTCACATCGACTCGGTGCCGGGAGCTGCACCCGTAGTCAAATCTCCATATCGATTAGCACCTTCTGAAATGCAAGAGTTATCCACAGTACTTCAAGAGTTGTTGGATAAAGTATTCACTAGACCAAGTTACTCGCCTTGGGGAGCTCCAGTCCTATTTGTGAAAAAGAAGGACGGAATGTTCATAATGCGCATAGAGTACATAGAGTTGAATAAACTCACCATCAAAGATCGGTATCAACTACCGAGGATTGATGACTTATTCGATCAATTGCAAAGTTCAAGCTTCTACTCCAAGATAGACTTACGATCGGGGTATCACAAGTTACGAATACAAGAGGAAAGCATACCAAGGACGGCTTTTCAAACTCGTTATGGTCATTACGAGTTTCTCATTATGCCCTTTGGTTTAAACGAATGCACCAGCGGTCTTCATGGGTTTATTGAACCGCGTCTGCCAGCCGTATCTTGACAAATTCGTCATAGTGTTCATTGACAACATTGTTAATATACTCACAATCGGCCGACGGGCACGAACAACATTTGAGACACTATACGCAAAATTTTCCAAATACGAGTTTTGGATTCGTGAAGTACAATTTCTCGGCCATATAGTGAATGAGAAAGGCATTCAAGTAGACACCTCGAAGATCGAAGCAATTAAAAACCGGGAAGCGCCCAAGACTCCAACTAAAGTCCGACAATTCTTGGGATTAGCAGGGGATTATAGGAGGTTTATTGAGAATTTTTCAAAAATTGCTCAACCGTTAACCTCCCTCATAAAGAAAGACAAGAAATTCAATTTGGGGTGAAAGACAAGAAGAATCATTTCAACTTCTCAAGGATAAGTTGTGCGATGCACCAATCTGATCACTACCCGATGGTACCGATGACTTTGTAGTTTACTGCGATGCTTCGCATCAAGGATTGGGTTGCTTACTTATGCAATGGGAGAAAGTTATCACGTACGCATCGCGTCAACTGAAAGTTCATGAAAAGAACGATACCACTCACAACCTCGAGTTAGGCACAGTGGTATTCGCTTTGAAAATAGGGCGGCATTACTTATATGGTACTCAGTGTACTATTTTCACGGATCATAAAAGTCTTCAGCACGTATTCAATCAAAAGGAACTAAATATGCGTCAGCGACGCTGGATTGAATTGCTGAACGACTATGATTGTGAAATTAAGTACCATCTGGGCAAGGCGAACGTTGTAGCAAACACCTTGAGCCACAAGGAACGAGTTAGAACTTTGAGAGTTCGAGCATTAGAGATGACGATTCACACGGATCTTACCACATGAATTCATGATGCATAACAAGAAGCGCTTAAGGAAGAACATATTCGAGCAGAAACACTTTGAGTCACAGAAAAAACAATTAGTACCGAAAGAAGATGGAACTTTATACCCTGTGGGTAGAATTTGAGTTCCACACTTTGGCGGCCTTCGAGATGTTATTTTAAGGAAACACATAGGCCCAAGACTTGAAAGAGTACTATTGGTGGCCTAACCTCAAAGAGGATATCGCGACTTATGTCGGGAAATGCTTGACCTGTGCAATGATCAAGGCAGAATATCAGAAACTCTTGGGTTTGCTGCAACAAACCGAGATTCCCATTTGTAAATGGGAACATATATCGATGGAATTCATTACGAAGTTACCCAAGACCTCATGAGGCCACGACATGATATGGGTAATCGTCGATAGTGTGACACCTGTGTCACTCCAACCATCAATCAAATGCCAAACCAATGAAATATTGTATTTCATACTTTGGATTTGTAAAAATATGTGTATCGTTTGCACATATCGATTCTTGTTCGATTTCAAGCTCTAAATCGCTTTCTGGAAGGTTATACGCGCACTGATGCGTAAATATAACCAGTTTAATGCAACGAACACTCCGGAATAGTGAAATAGGCTTAACATACCTTAAATAACCTTTACATAACTTAGATATAAGTTTTGGAAGGTTTGGTGTGGTGAAATCAAAGTTATATCGCTTACAGGGACTAAAGTTGACAAACTGCGAAAGTATGCCAATTTGAACTGTAACAGACATTCCGGAACATGACCATAAGTTAAACATACCATAAATATCCTTTACATAGCTTAGAAATAGGCTTTGAGGGGTTCGGTATGCTAAAATAAACTTTTGGGTCATTCAGGGACTAAAAGTGTCAAAAAGTGCACAAGTTTGCATTTTCGCGCATAACTTACATTCTGAATACATCCGGACATCCAAAAATTTATGTAAGCACTAAAGTATTTTATTTTAGTGTTTGGCATAAGAAAAATCCATTCATTTCGTCATTTGGATCGTTTTTCGCGCTTATGCGCATTCCGTCGTAATTAAGCGAACATCGCGTTCGTACGGCCAAACGAACCAACATCCGGCATATTTTTGAGCATGTTTCATGTCCACAATGTTTAGGCATCATTTTAGGGCCTTAAAGTTGGCTTTACAGGCCTTTGAAGTGTCAGAAATGGCCTTAAACACGTGCAGGGGCTGAAACTGTCATTCTGCAAACTTGTTTTCTGATCTGAAGAGCTAGGCGGCCCGCGTGAGCCCAAGCCTAAATCTTAGGCGGCCCGCGTCAGCCTCTCTGATCAGATAATATCAAACAGTCAGCAGATTCCAGCTGTTTTATTCACATCCACACATTCTCAACTGCACATTCAGCTCATTTAGACCCATTTTTAGCCACCACAACTTTCCGACACTTGTACGGATACGATTAAGGCACGATATTCGACAAACGATCTTAACGGTTCGGGTATTCCTATAAATACCCATCCACCCCATTGCAAAACTTACAAGAATTCTGATTTGAGAAGCTCTAAGTTGAAACCATTGTTTCATACCTGAGCTACTTGGATCGGGATTAGCATTCGGGGACCCTTCGTAAGTATTCTTTCGTTCTTTTATTGCTTTTCGAGTCTTTCGAGTCTGAAAGTCAAACTTTGTTTGACTTTCTGCGTTGACCAGTTATGGTCAATGCGAAGTTCGTTTGAACTTCGCAACGTGAGTGTAATCACGTTGGTTATAGTCCCTTGGGACTATGCCTACTGATTACCACGTTGTCTAGGGTCGTAGGGTAATCAATCTGATAAATCGCTTATACCTCGAACCCGACCCATTTGGTCGATCATTAGGATCCGACCAAACACTTTAGGTGACCATAGTATATAGGGAATAACCTTCCGAGGTTATACCTTATGGTCACATCGTTTAAGTAGTTGTATGATAGGTAGTTTATATGCCTTAGGTAAATTACCAGAATACCCTTTTCATGTATAATTGGTAATTAAGCATATGTAACCTAAACTTTTGTCACATAACTGATTATGTAACATGTTTAGGCATATAACACTTGTCATAGGACTAGTTAGGCGGTCCGAACGCGTTTCACGCGAACGACGCGTTAAAGTAGCATAAGCTACCTAAACGGGTCGTAAGCTATTAGGTTAGGTTTCATTTAGCATGTAGGCTTTGATAAACCATATGACACGAGTCTCTATACTCGTTTGGTTTACAAACCCTCATTCTATCAGATCTTCCGATTTAGGTCCGGTTTATTAACATAGTTACCTATATTAGGTGCCGTTTGATATCCGCGATCTCTAGCATTGTTTGGTTGTTACTCAAGGACTACTGAGCAATCTCATGTGAGTACATAGACCCCTCTTTTACTGTTTTCCAAACTGTTTTGGGGTGAAACACATGTGCCTACTTGTTACTTTCAAGCTTTCCTGTTTTCACATCATATACATGCTATGTTCGTTAGTACATTATAGTACATGATTTCATTACATTTCATGCTAGGTGTGCCCATTGTGTGCATTACTTAGTACATCGTTTTACATTACATTATATGCTACGTATGTCTATTGTTGTATACGTAGTACAGGTCACATGCTACGTATGTCTATTGTTGTATACGTAGTACAGGTCACATGCTACGTATGTCTATTGTTGTATACGTAGTACAGGTCACATGCTACGTATGTCTATTGTTGTATACGTAGTACAGGTCACATGCTACCTATGTCTATTGTTGCATACTTAGTACAGGTCACATGCTACGTATGTCTATTGTCGCGTACTTAGTACATTTGTTATTCATCACAGGCTTACGTTTTGGATACATATTACACGATTTACATTAGACATGAACATTTTACATCTTGATGGTTTGGTTTGATTAAGTGATTAAGTAACGATGCGTGTGTAATATGATACAAGCATGGTGGATACGCCGGTGGTACTTCCTATATATAAGTGTTTGTATGGTATTACATATATCGTAGCGTTATTTGAATCATTTCAGTTTGATACATATAACATTTTATACAAATAACATACTTTTCACAATACATTGTTTTACAAGCAACTTATCTTATACAAACTCAGTTTACATGGTTATTCATTTAACCATACATTATTCACTTATTTATACATATCATCTGAACTCATTGTTTTTCAAATGATTTACAAGACAAAGCAAATTACAAGGTTCATGACTAAACATTTTCTCAAACATAAGTCATGAAACCTATTTTCACAAAACCTATGTATCTCACAGGCATTTTTATGCTGATGTACCTATTTTCACATGTGTTTTTCAGGAGCTGTTGCATAAGATGGTCAAGATACACATAGGCAGACTTGGGCTTTAGTGACAATAAAAGATGCAAGACTAGTTAATTTTGTTGTATTTATTTGTTTGTTAAGACATTGTAACACTTTTAATCAATAAAACGAAACTTCAATTGCCATGGATTTGAAACAATTAATTCTGTTACAACACTCCCCGACATTTCCGCCACGTTTTGTATGTTCTACGTGGTCGGGGTGTGACAGAAAAGATGGTATCAGAGCCAATGGTTATAGGGAATTAGGTTATTAGTAATGCTTTGACCTAGTCTATAACCTTTCTAGGACCCTAACGCGAGTTTACTTGCGTTTAGTCATAAAACAATACCGTCGCCTATCCTTGGGCGACGACCACAACAAGAACATAAATTTCAAAACCGCTTTGAAAACTAATCATCTGTTCTAGGATGATTGATTACAAGGTTTTCAACCCTCTATTGTAAGGTTTTGAACCCTCTGTTATATGGTTTTGAACCCCTTTGAATTTTCAAAACTCTCGTCAAGGTTTTGGGTTTCTAATAATGTGAAGACGTGCAAACTGGAAGGGTGAATGCCTGTATTCTGGGTTTTCTGTCTAGGCAAGCACTTCGTATACATCTCATCAGACGCGAGACCAGTTGTGTTTACCTGGGAATTCTTGGGATGAGTGTTCACTTATAGGCGAGCATGTCTTCGCGATACATTATATTGACCCATTTACTTTGATTAGTCACCATCTCATTTGTTTGCCTTTGGTAACAAACAAATGGTCACAATCTTCATGTGTTGCTATTCTCTTTTGACTATCTTTCGCTTGTTTCCTCCTATGCCTTTCGTTATCTTCAAGATGCTTCTTCATCGCAACAACAATGTCCGAACCAGGTGCTGCAACTACCCAGCAAATAGGCGTCATACTCCAGAGGACCGACGATTTAGCTATCCCCATGACTTGTCTCAGGGATGAAGCTGTATAAAGGGAACTGTTCCTTGGTGCAATTAATACCACTGCCATTATCCGAACCAAATACCCTGTTTCAAATGTACCCACGGTGGACGATGGAGACATTTGGTTAACATGTGCCGCTTTGCAATCCAAAGCAAAGCTGTTACAAATCCTGCTGCTGCTCAACCTTCAAACTCTGCTTCATATGTCGCTTGACATATCTGGCGCCTCAACCTCATGAACTTTCTACCTTGTGTATCGACGTAAGCACGCCTAGTGCAAGGTGTCGGAACACCTCCCGTTACACAAACTCCAAAAAAAAAATCCATGTAGGATCTTTCTATCCTCATAATTAGATCCTTGTGGACGGGTATCATTCATCGGAGTCCTTAATTGAATTCTTTGTATGATTCAATACGTACATCACAATTCAATAAGGACAAAGCTGAATTCCTTTTAAGATTATCCTATCTTCATAGATAGATTCTTGAAATGATTAAAGTGACAAATGAAATCCACGAATTGGATTCCTGGTGTGCTTTAAGTATCCGCGTCCAAAGATAACAAATTAATAAACAAGTTAAACAACTATGTGATTATGTGCTTATGTGTTTTCTTATGTGTTTTGTGTTTCTATGTGATCCATCCAAATCTTTGAAGAATCTTCCATATCATCGTATAAGGGATTCATAGTAGGATATCCAAAGGTACTATCTTAAATCCTTAATGGACTTCTACGTTGTAGTAAAGTCCCTTGGATTATATAGTACTAATCCATAATTAGACCCCTTGAATGGTCTAGTGAAACAGATTGATCCAAAAATCTGGTTAGGAATATCATGTGATGAGATAGCTGAAAGGACTCCTTGGTGGCCTAATTAAAAGGATCATTTGTCGATCTAATTAAAAGGACCCTATGGTAGTCTAGTCACACTCATCACAGGTTTGATTTTCCTCCCCTTCACACTACAAACAAATGGTGCGGACTATGCAAGGAATTGCGTAATTATGGATGCATACATAATTATGGAATTCAGTGCACGGAAACCACAGCTAGTTTGGTCGTGTGTCTGGAAAATGACTCTTTTCGTTCATTTTCGGTTCTGAAGAAATGGTGGAAAATGACTCTTTTCGTTCATTTTCGGTTCTGAAGAAGTGGTGGAAAATGACTCTTTTCGTTCATTTTCGGTTCTGAAGAAATGGTGGAAAATGACTCTTTTCGTTCATTTTCGGTTCTGAAGAAGTGGTGGAAAATGACTCTTTTCGTTCATTTTCGGTTCTGAAGAAGTGGTGGAAAATGACTCTTTTCGTTCATTTTCGGTTCTGAAGAAGTGGTGGAAAATGACTCTTTTCGTTCATTTTCGGTTCTGAAGAAGTGGTGGAAAATGACTCTTTTCGTTCATTTTCGGTTCTGAAGAAGTGGTGGAAAATGACTCTTTTCGTTCATTTTCGGTTCTGAAGAAGTGGTGGAAAATGACTCTTTTCGTTCATTTTCGGTTCTGAAGAAGTGGTGGAAAATGACTCTTTTTGTTCATTTTCGGTTCTGAAGAAGTGGTGGAAAATGACTCTTTTCGTTCATTTTCGGTTCTGAAGATATGGTGGAAAATGACTCTTTTCGTTCATTTTCGGTTCTGAAGAGGTTGTGGAAAATGACTCATTTTGTTCATTTTCGGTTCTAAAGAGGTTGTGGAAAATGACTCATTTTGTTCATTTTCGGTTCTGAAGAGGTTGTGGAAAAAGACTCATTTCGTTCATTTTCGTTTCTGAAGAATGCATGTTGAAAATAACTCCGTTCATTTTTCAATTCTGAAAAATGTCCGTTACAGAGAAATAACAGGATTATGCCTTGCTTATCTTTGATGGTTACTTCACACAAAGCCACAGATAGACTCCTACGAATTAATTTCGGGACGAAATTTCCTAAAGTAGGGGAGACTGTGACACCTGTGTCACTCCAACCATCAATCAAATGCCAAACCAATGAAATATTGTATTTCATACTTGGGATTTGTAAAAATATGTGTATCGTTTGCACATATCGATTCTTGTTCGATTTCAAGCTCTAAATCGCTTTCTGGAAGGTTATACGCGCACTGATGCGTAAATATAACCAGTTTAATGCAACGAACACTCCGGAATAGTGAAATAGGCTTAACATACCTTAAATAACCTTTACATAACTTAGATATAAGTTTTGGAAGGTTTGGTGTGGTGAAATCAAAGTTATATCGCTTACAGGGACTAAAGTTGACAAACTGCGAAAGTATGCCAATTTGAACTGTAACAGACATTCCGGAACATGACCATAAGTTAAACATACCATAAATATCCTTTACATAGCTTAGAAATAGGCTTTGAGGGGTTCGGTATGCTAAAATAAACTTTTGGGTCATTCAGGGACTAAAAGTGTCAAAAAGTGCACAAGTTTGCATTTTCGCGCATAACTTACGTTCTGAATACATCCGGACATCCAAAAATTTATGTAAGCACTAAAGTATTTTATTTTAGTGTTTGGCATAAGAAAAATCCATTCGTTTCGTCATTTGGATCGTTTTTCGCGCTTATGCGCATTCCGTCGTAATTAAGCGAACATCGCGTTCGTACGGCCAAACGAACCAACATCTGGCATATTTTTGAGCATGTTTCATGTCCACAATGTTTAGGCATCATTTTAGGGCCTTAAAGTTTGCTTTACGGGCCTTAGAAGTGTCAGAAATGGCCTTAAACACGTGCAGGGGCTGAAACTGTCATTCTGCAAACTTGTTTTCTGATCTGAAGAGCTAGGCGGCCCGCGTGAGCCCAAGCCTAAATCTTAGGCGGCCCGCGTCAGCCTCTCTGATCAGATAATATCGAACAGTCAGCAGATTCCAGCTGTTTTATTCACATCCACACATTCTCAACTGCACATTCAGCTCATTTAGACCCATTTTTAGCCACCACAACTTTCCGACACTTGTACGGATACGATTAAGGCACGATATTCGACAAACGATCTTAACGGTTCGGGTATTCCTATAAATACCCATCCACCCCATTGCAAAACTTACAAGAATTCTGATTTGAGAAGCTCTAAGTTGAAACCATTGTTTCATACCTGAGCTACTTGGACCGGGATTAGCATTCGGGGACCCTTCGTAAGTATTCTTTCGTTCTTTTATTGCTTTTCGAGTCTTTCGAGTCTGAAAGTCAAACTTTGTTTGACTTTCTGCGTTGACCAGTTATGGTCAATGCGAAGTTCGTTTGAACTTCGCAACGTGAGTGTAATCACGTTGGTTATAGTCCCTTGGGACTATGCCTACTGATTACCACGTTGTCTAGGGTCGTAGGGTAAGCAATCTGATAAATCGCTTATACCTCGAACCCGACCCATTTGGTCGATCATTAGGATCTGACCAAACACTTTAGGTGACCATAGTATATAGGGAATAACCTTCCGAGGTTATACCTTATGGTCACATCCTTTAAGTAGTTGTATGATAGGTAGTTTATATGCCTTAGGTAAATTACCAGAATACCCTTTTCATGTATAATTGGTAATTAAGCATATGTAACCTAAACTTTTGTCACATAACTGATTATGTAACATGTTTAGTCATATAACACTTGTCATAGGACTAGTTAGGCGGTCCGAACGCATTTCACGCGAACGACGCGTTAAAGTAGCATAAGCTACCTAAACGGGTCGTAATGGGTCGTAAGCTATTAGGTTAGGTTTCATTTAGCATGTAGGCTTTGATAAACCATATGACACGAGTCTCTATACTCGTTTGGTTTACAAACCCTCATTCTATCAGATCTTCCGATTTAGGTCCGGTTTATTAACATAGTTACCTATATTAGGTGTCGTTTGATATCCGCGATCTCTAGCATTGTTTGGTTGTTACTCAAGGACTACTGAACAATCTCATGTGAGTACATAGACCCCTCTTTTTCTGTTTTCCAAACTGTTTTGGGGTGAAACACATGTGCCTACTTGTTACTTTCAAGCTTTCCTATTTTCACATCATATACATGCTATGTTCGTTAGTACATTATAGTACATGATTTCATTACATTTCATGCTAGGTGTGCCCATTGTGTGCATTACTTAGTACATCGTTTTACATTACATTATATGCTACGTATGTCTATTGTTGTATACGTAGTACAGGTCACATGCTACGTATGTCTATTGTTGTATACGTAGTACAGGTCACATGCTACGTATGTCTATTGTTGTATACGTAGTACAGGTCACATGTTACGTATGTCTATTGTTGTATACGTAGTACAGGTCACATGCTACGTATGTCAATTGTTGTATACGTAGTACAGGTCACATGCTACGTATGTCTATTGTTGTATACGTAGTACAGGTCACATGCTACCTATGTCTATTGTTGCATACTTAGTACAGGTCACATGCTACGTATGTCTATTGTCGTGTACTTAGTACATTTGTTATTCATCACAGGCTTACGTTTTGGATACATATTACATGATTTACATTAGACATGAACATTTTACATCTTGATGGTTTGGTTTGATTAAGTGATTAAGTAACGATGCGTGTGTAATATGATACAAGCATGGTGGATACGCCGCTGGTACTTCCTATATATAAGTGTTTGTATGGTATTACATATATCGTAGCGTTATTTGAATCATTTCAGTTTGATACATATAACATTTTATACAAATAACATACTTTTCACAATACATTGTTTTACAAGCAACTTATCTTATACAAACTCAGTTTACATGGTTATTCATTTAACCATACATTATTCACTTATTTATACATATCATCTGAACTCATTGTTTTTCAAATGATTTACAAGACAAAGCAAATTACAAGGTTCATGACTAAACATTTTCTCAAACATAAGTCATGAAACCTATTTTCACAAAACCTATGTATCTCACAGGCATTTTTATGCTGACGTACCTATTTTCACATGTGTTTTTCAGGAGCTGTTGCATAAGATGGTCAAGATACACATAGGCAGACTTGGGCTTTAGTGACAATAAAAGATGCAAGACTAGTTAATTTTGTTGTATTTATTTGTTTGTTAAGACATTGTAACACTTTTAATCAATAAAACGAAACTTCAATTGCCATGGATTTGAAACAATTAATTCTGTTACAACACTCCCCGACATTTCCGCCACGTTTTGTATGTTCTACGTGGTCGGGGTGTGATAGATAGGTTGACAAAGTCCTCACACTTCTTGCCGATTCGGGAGAAGGATAGTACAGAGAAACTAGCGGAGCTCTATCCCAAAGAAATAGTGGCTCGTCATGGAGTGCTCATTTCAATCATCTCAGACCGAGACAGTCACTTTATTTTAAGAATTTGGAAGTCATTTCAAGAGTCCTTTGGGTCTCATTTAAATCTATGTATGGCCTTTCATCCACAAACTGACGGCCAGGGCGAACGGACAATCCAAACACTCGAAGATATGCTTCGTGTGTGTGTTATGTATTTGGGCGGCAACTGGGATGCTCACTTACCATTGGTTGAGTTTTCCTACAACAACAGCTACCACACAAGTATACAAGCTGCACCGTTTGAAGCTCTTTATGGTTGAAAGTGTCGCTCACCGCTATGTTGGGCGGAAGCGGGCGATAAACAACTAATTGGTCCAGAGTTAGTCCAAGAGACTACGGATAAAATCTTCCCGATCAGAGACCGTATCAAGGCGGTTCGCGATCGACAAAAGAGCTACGCAGACAAGAGACGGAATCCAATTCACCAAATCACCTGTTGAGGTCATGGACTGGAAGGTCCAGAGTACACGGAATAGTCGTATAAAATTAATAAAAGTATGTTGGAACTCTCGACACGGGCCTGAGTATACCTGGGAACGTGAAGATCAAATCAAAGCCAAATACCCTCACCTGTTCGAGAATACTCCTGCAAAGGATGACTCAGCTTGAATTTCGGGACGAGATCCTTAATAACAGGGGGAGAATGTGACAACTGCCACTTTTCGGTAACTTTCTTACACTTAAAATACTCATTTTTAGCTACATTTTTATGCATTTTGAACACCCGAACTGCGTATTTCATGACATACACTTAGAATACTCATGGAATACTTATTTAGGATGCACACGATTCATTTTTATTGAATACATTTGAAACAGTTTAAACAATGCATCGAAACTACTAGAAAATCACCTGGTAAACTAGTATTCTGACGAAAACGCAGGATCCGCAGAAACCATCTAAATGACATCTTTAGGACTCAGACGAAAGTCCAACATCTAATATACATTAAACCCTAACTAGGAATGCAAGGGTTTGATTTAAAACCTTCCCGAAGTCCGATAACACTAAAAACTACCCGAAAAGCACTTAAAGCCACGATTTCAACACTTTTCCTCAGAAATTCTGCAGAAATCAGCTTTTTAATATTTTTGCAACATACAAAAGTGTTGTTTAACATAGAATTCATATGAGGATACCTTCGGGTATCATCCGAACCAATAACTACATCAATTCACACAAGTTACACAAGCTTAGCGTTCAAATAACGACCAACGGAAACAATGCGAAACAAATATCCGAACAATATCGGATCCTTTTTTTAGTGACCATCTAGTATTATTTGGATCATTATGGTCTAGTAATAGTCACTTAACACCTTCTTAACACTTAAACACTTACACATACAAGTTTCCAAACATTTCACCTAAAATTCTAACACTTAAACAAAGAAACCAAGTTCAAAGCAAGGGTACCCCCCCCCCCTCTTATTGACAGTCACAACACTTGTGTGGGACCCCCTTTTTTCCATGTCTCCACAAATATCTTGCTAGATGCAAGTGGTTTAACCAAGTGGCCAAGTGGTGAAGTTAGTGAAAGGCTTTAACAACTAGTTACCATAATCTTCTAAGCATTTCATCTCATTTTTCACCTTCACTTTCACATAGTTAAGAAATCCTCTCAAACTCCATATTCTAGCCAAGAACAGCCACCAAAATCTTTCACCATTTTAACACTTTTTGATGATCAAGATGGAGCATGAAGATACTTAAGGTGATCTAAAGCAACAACAAGAAAAAGCAAAGCCTTTCCATCCATTCCATAGCTTCCAAACACCAAGATCAACACTTTTTCATTTCTTTAATCATCATCAAGATCATCCCTAGCCATTAGTGCTAGAAGTAAGCTTCTAAAATCTCTTTTTCATACTTATTTATGTATTATTTGTTTAAAGAACATGTAATAAACTAAATAATCATACAAAATAATATGAAAATACAAACAAGCAAAATAATAATCATGATATAAAAGTTTGTTTATGTTTTGATTTAAGGATGATTACTTGCATATTTGATCTAGTTTTGATGATTAGCATATAAATAACTTGTTAGATGATGTTTAAAAACATAATCTAACAAGTGTACATGAAAATGTTTAAGGGTTTTGTTAAACACAAATGTTTAGATGGATGATCATAATCTTTGATTTTGTTAAAGTATATAAAGTTTTTCACTGAAAACAATACTTTTACAAAGTTATAAAAAGAAACACACAAGATGGTTTTTATAAAAAGTTTGTTAAAACTAGAAGTAAAGCATAGATTTTGAACTAGTTCACTTATGATATGTTCATACCAAAACCCTACATGTTATTGATTTCATCTTGTTAAGATTTTGATATAAATCTCATATGTTTTTATTAAGAAAAATATGAGGAGATTATTGGTGATTTTATAAAAAAAGATATGTTTTATTAAACATGGCTAAGCATATATTTCAAAGGAAATATGGCCATTTTTCTTAAAAATCATGAGTTATAAAAACTATCATTTTTGACAAAATCTTTATTAGATTAAATTTTTTTTAAAGAATAGTTTTTATAAAAGCAAAACTAGTTATAAATATATATTTTTGAGAAAATATATATTTAGTTATCTTAACAACTTATGTGCTATGTGTTATTTGTTTGTTTTAGTTATATGTATGATAACTAAGAACTTGAATACAATGGTACAAATAAACACAAGACACATTACAACTAAAAGTCTTACAAGACTACATATAAATACACCTTAAAAATAACTTATGGATGATCCGAGCCTTCGGACACAACTTATGGACAAATCGGACTTAAGGACAAATATACGGACTATATATGTACTACGGACTATATTACACAATACATCGACTACTTGGTAAACTACGTTTTCTAAATCAAATAAGTAACCATATATTTTCTACTATATACAAAATATATTACTTATGGTTTATATTAAAAAAGGTATTGTTTTATTGAAATATATAAAAATGCATATATACTTCTTACCATCTAAAATATATTGTTTTAGTGAAAGACTAAAAATATATTTTTAGAACTAATCTTAAAAATAGATTATTTTTAAGATATTATCTATACCTTTTACCAAGTATAACATATATATTTTTATTAAATATATCTTAGAATATATAAGTGTATATATTCTAAGAATACAAGAGCACCTATAACAAACACGAGGACATACGTATTCCAATACATGCAACGATATGCACATTCACACCACCTAAAACTCGGTGAACACACATTTATACAACTCACGATACAAGAATATATATATATATTTGGCGAAATATATATGCACTACACAGTTATCAGATAATACACCTAAAACACAGTTCAACGAATAACAAAGACATGCAAGTCTTAACACATATTCAAGATAAAACACTTGTACTCAAGTCATTACAAAGACCGAAGTGTCTAACAAATCTAGGACCTTTGTAGGTCATGATACAATTCAAGACAACGACCAGTGAGGTTACAGTTATATACAGTTTACGGAACGCAATTCTGTGAGTTCGTGTCCCCTATTCATTTAAATGCTTTACAACTTTATAACAATCGGGGAAAACACATGTTCAGTTGTTTGTTAAGTCATGGAATGAAACACCTTAGATCATGTGCGATTATGGTCATACATCTAAGCACCATTAAATCCAGTTTGGACCTAGGTACAGAGGGTTAGATCTAATGGGTTTTGGCGAGCCCCACTCTTGGTCATGGACCCATACAGAAGAGTGCGTTTGTGTCCCAGTCGATAGTAGTTGACACGAAATCGTCTAGCTTTGGATTGCTTCCTAATTCTTCACGTATATTAATGTCCTCGCGAAACATTAATGATCAATGATTTCATTGACGCTTTACATACTACATCTTTACATACTACATCTTTACATACAGATACATTTCATACAACTCACATTTTACAGATACATCTTATACAACTCACATTTTTCAGATACATTTTATACAACTCACATTTTACAGATACATTTTATTCAACTCACATTTTATAAGATACATCTTATACAACTAAACTGCATGAACTTGCCAACTTTTGTTGATGTTTTCAAACTTAACATGTATTTCAGGAAATTAGTAGACCATGCAGACATTTCAGTCAAGGAAAACAAGTATCAAGACTCCATGCCACCATTTGAAGGGTTTGCCCGTTATATACCGCCTTTTAGCGGTGATATAGTGGTCAAAGCCTTGCATTTTAAGACTTACATTTTGATGTATAAAACAATGACAACTTATTTTCTTTTGATGGTTTGTAACCAATACATTTAACTTATGTTGCGTTCTTTAGAAACAATTATGACAATGGCATTGGATCTTGTTTTTATTCACTTAGTATGTTCACATATATTGTTATGCAATGAGAACCGATTAGATCACACCTCGCGCTTCCGCTACGAGCGGGTGTGGCATGACACCCGCTTTGCCCCAAGGAGGTAGCATGACGCAAGCTGTAGTGTGACTTATTTATCGCACTCTACTCGTCATTCGGGAAGACTAGGCCAACCATATTGGGACTCCTGGAGCCCAAGCCAAAGCAATTTATGCGCCACACAGCCCAGTGTGGCAAAGGGGTCCTCCCTATATTAGACAATCGAGAACCATGAAGTATAGAACCCATATTATAAGGGCAGAAGTAACCACTTGATATTTTCAACAGAGTTTTGTTCCAGTTAGGCACATGGAAGACACATGCAAGAAGATTCTTCTCGATCTTCACCCCTATCGGTACCTCCACACTCTCTATCCCTTAATGCACCCCATAGTTTGAGTAGTGCATTCACACCCTGGAAACCACTTTACGGTTGCTACAAGGTACAATTCGGTCCCGAGGGAGAAGTCGCGTACCCTCACAACCTTACCTCTACATTTCCACTACCCCCCTACACGTGGTAGTAATAAACGACCCCATCCTTTGGGAAGTATGCCTGTTTTAGCAAAAGTGAGGACTATGGAAAAGTCAGGAACTTGAGGAATAAACAAGGAACAAGGTGAAGGGAAGGCCTCACCGAATTTTGTATAGCACTGGATGACTTGCATCAATCGGAGTAAGGTGACTCCGAGGAGGCTTTCTACGCAAGACTAAATGAAACAAGTTGATATGGTGTATGCAAAGGTCGATGTACCCTTAGCAAGATTCTGTTGTGACTCATTACAAGGATGAGATAATTATGGTGGGAAGATTTGCATAGGCCTCATTAGGAATTACCTTACCCTTATGCTTATAATGCACGACTAATGAGCTTTGCTTTCACTAATCGATGACAATATTTATTCTGAAATAAATGTCTAATTCCGTCGATATGTTTTATGTATGTGAAGCTCATGGAACCACAACAGAAGGACATTGGTCAGACCCAACCGGAACCTTTACCTGCAACAAGAGTTGAGCTTGAAGCCCTAGTGAACCAGCAAGTCGCTAAAGCAATCGACCAGTACGAAGCAAGAAACATTACAACTAGTGGCGGACTAAGAGGGACCATAATGGGAATCGCTCAGGTGATAACTCTTGCCCTGGGTCCTACCAAGGGCGGAGTAACGGTGGAGAAATCTAATGAAAGTCCAGGGAAAAGGAATATGCATGTGGAATCTTCGTGTGAAAACAAAAGAAAGTTTTCAAACCTAAAGAAAGGAACTCGAGCAAGTAATGGCAACTTAGACGCAAATAAAAGAAGGGAAGCAAACCCGTCTCGTGACACGAGAGCTTTTGGAGCCACCAATGAGGCCAGAGGAAAGGTTTATTTGGGGAATAAGCCGAGATGTGATGAATGCTGGTTTCACCATGAAGGTCGATGCTTAAAACCTAAGTGTGGTAGATTCGGGAAGAAGGGACATAGCAAGGATACCTGTTGGGTAAGATACCCCAACCAAGGAGGAAATGGTGACTACAACCAAGGGGATAACAACAACAACCAAGGTGAAAATGGTAACGATAGGACTCCTGGTTGTTTCAAGTTTGGTGACACGGGGCACTTTAGGAAAGATTGCCCTAAGAAGGACCAAGTACGAGGAAGAGACTCACGAAAGGAACTCGTGAAGCACGCCAGGGCCTGAATAGTGCGACGGGTACATTCCATATTAACTAACACTATGCATCCATTTTGATTGATACTGGCGCCGACTTTAGCCTTGTATCTATAGGATTTAAGAAGCTACTTGGTCTAGAGGCAAGTAAGCTAGACACCCCCTATTCAATAGGAATAGTGAGTGGGAAATTAGTCAATGAAGATAAAGTTATCAAGGACTGAACACTTGGACTTGGAGAACGAAGGTTTTCTATTGACCTACTACTAGTTAGTTTGGAAAGTTTTGATGAATATAATCGGCTTGGATTGGGTATCCAAGAATGAAGCTGAGGTTGTTTGTCATGAGAAAGTCGTTCGCATCCCTCTTGCGAATGATGAAACACTTATAGTACACGGCCTTCATACAAATGATGCAAAGGCACTGGACCTCATAAGGCGGAAGACTATGACCTTTCACATTGGTTATGAGAGCGTAGAAGTGTCTCCGGAAAGGCTGCATAGCCTTCCTTGCTCATATCATCGACAAGGAGACCAAGGAGTCAAGATTAGGAGACATCCCCATTGTAAAGGAATTTCCAGAAGTCTTTCCTAAAGACTTGACTGGGCTGCCTCCACAGCGACAAGTGGAGATTCGGATAAATATTGTGCTAGGAGTGGCACCAGTGGTAAAGGAGCCTTACCGACTAGCCCCGTCCGAAATACAGAAGCTTTCAACGCGACTCCAAGAGCTGCCAGAAAGGGAATTTATCAGGCCGAACTTCTCACCTTGGGGAGCTTTAGTGTTATTTGTTAGGAAGAAAGATGACAACTTTCGTATGTGCATACAGCCTGATCTGAAAGGAACTCAGACGAATTAACGAGGAAAAAGTATGGTGCAAAGGTTACAGGGAGATAGACAATTAACCATCAAGAATCGGTACCCCTTACTGGGAATTGATGACTTGTTTGACCAACTACTAGGTTCCAGCTACTATTCCAAGATTGACTTAAGGACATGATATCACTAGTTGAGGACACAAAAAGAAAGTATCCCTAAAACGGCCTTGTGGACTCGCTACGGACATTATGAGTCCCTTGCCACGCCGTTTGGCTTAACGAACACACCCTCATTATTCATGGATCTCATGAACCGAGTGTGTAAGCCGTATTTGGATGAGTTCGTGATTATGTTTATTGATGACATTCTTATTTATTCAAAGACCAAGGAAGGTCATGAGTAACATCTGCGAGCTATCTTGGAGCTTTTGAAGAAAGAACAGTTATATGCAGAGTTGTCGAAGTGCGAATTTTGGATTCACGAGGTGCATTTCCTAGGTCGCATGGTGAAAGAGGATGGAATCCATGATAGAGACAATCAAGAATTGGAAGCACCAAAAAAAAAAACCACAACCGAGATACGGTAATTTCTGGGGTTAGCAGGCTAATACAGACGATTCATAGTGGGGTTTTCCAAGTATTACCCAGCTGCTAACGTCCCTAACCCAAAAGGATAAGAAGTTTGATTAAGGAGAGAAACAAGAAACAGCTTTGCAGACGTTGAAGGATAAACTCTGCGATGCACCTATCTTATCTTACCTGACGGTACCAATGGATTTGTAGTTTACTGTGATGCTTCTCGAAAAGATCTTGGTTGCATGTTAATGCAACAAGACAAAGTCATCCCTTACGCGTCATGCCAATTAAAGGTGCATGAGAAGGACTACGTAACGCACAACCTCGAATAAGGTGCTGTGATCTTCGCGTTAAAGATCTGGCGTCATTTCCGTATGGCGCATGTTGCATGATCTTCACAAGATCATAAAATATTGCAACACATCTTTGATCAGAAGGATTTGATTATAAGACAGTGTAGATAGGAGGAGCCGTTGAATAATTATGAGTGTGAGATCAGATAATACCCAGGTAAAGCGAACGCTGTAGCCGACGCCTTGAGTTGCAAGGAACGCACAAAGCCTCTAAGGGCGCAAGTCCTAGAGATGACAACGCAAACCGATCTCAGCGTTCGGAGTCATGAAGCCCAGCAGGAAGCACTTAAACCAGAGAACCTACGAGCAAAAATCATTGCATGGTATGGAAGTGAAATTGGTTCCAAAGGAAGATGGAACAATGTATTTCGTGGAACGAATTTGGGCACCATTCTTCGGCAATCTACGAGCACTTATTCTGAACAAAGCTCATAAGTCGAGGTACTCGATCCGTCCTGGATCCGACAAGATGTACCCAGACTTAAAAGATTGGTATTCGTGGCCCAAGATGAAGGCCGACATCGCTGTACATGTGGGTAACTTCCTTACTTGCGCCAAAGTTAAGGTAGAATACCAGAACCCGCCAGGGTTACTGCAACAACCGGAGATTCCCATCTGGAAGTGGGAACAGATCTCCATGGACTTCATTACAAGGCTACCAAGAACACAAAGAGGACACGATATGATTTATGTGATTATCGGTCGACTCGCGAAGTCTGCGCACTTTGTACCTATCAGTAAGAAAGGCAGCACAAAGAAGTTAGCAGAAATACCTCTTTGAGAGACTGTGGCACGTCAGGGAGTGCCTGTATCTATCATATCCGACCAGGATGGTCGCTTTGTGCCAAGGATTTGGCAGACGTTTCAGCAAGCCTTTGGTTCATAGTTGAACCTTAGTACTGCATTTCACCCTCAAACAGACGGCCAAGGTAAATGGATGATTCAGACTTTGGAGGACATGCTGCATGCATGTGTGATGGATTTTGTGGAAGTTGGGATACTCACCTGCCCTTAGGGGAGTTTTCCTACAATAATAGCTATCACATCATCAGATAGGCCGCCCCGTTTGAAGCCTCAAATGGACGTAAGTGTCAGTTTCCGTTGTGATTGGGCGGAGACCGGAGTTAAACAGTTTATTAAGCTCGAGTTGGTTTGGGAAACTATGGACAGGATCGTTCAGATACGTGATCGTATCAAGTCAGCATGTGATAGTCAGAAAAACTACGCCGACAAGTGGCAAAAACCGTTGGAATTTGAGGTTGATAATATGGTTTTACTGAAAGTCTCGCCTTGGAAAGGCGTGGTACGAATTGGTAAACATGGAAAGTTGGACCCACGGTATATAGGACCCCTCGAGATCCTGGAAAGGATCGAAACCATTGCTCACAAACTAAAACTTTCAGAAGAACTTAGTAGTGTTCATGACACGTTTCACGTGTCAAATCTCAAGAAACTCCAAGAGACAGTAGTTATTCCCGCAGACAAAATTCATGTCAACGACAGGCCCCAATTTACTGAATAACCTGACAAGGTTACAGACTGGAAAGTCCACCAGACACTAAGAAATTGTATTAAACTTATCATAGTTTGTTGGAATTCACGTCATGACCCAGAGTTTACTTGGGAGCGTGTAGACCAAACCAAAACAAAGTATCCGCATTGTTTCACAACTCCCCTGAAACCGATAACGTCGCCTGAATTTAAGGACGAAATTCTTTTAACGGGGGGAGAATGTGACCACTGGCACTTTTCCACATATTTCGTACAATGTTAAACAGTAATTTGTGCATTAACGACTGTGCCTGATTTAGTTAATGACATGAATGAGTTTCTGAATGCTGCCATATACATACAAGTGCATTACATGTTGCAAGATTATTTATCATAATTGCATGCAACACCATATGGTTCAATTAGTGCACGAAACAAAGTTTGCAAAGTTATCAGACAAACTAGAAGTACTGACAGGAGTTCAGTACTCAGGCAGACATGATGTTAAGACACAGAATGAGCCCGAAACAAAGAGTTGCACTAGTATAGTGTGTAGGAAAGTAAGGATCATAAAACTGCCTTCCTAGTGTTAATTCAAGTGCCGGTAAGTGCCCGAAACACACTAAAACTGCAGAATTCTGCATATTTCAGCAAAATTCAGCTTTTTAACATCAAAATATAATGCAGAATTATGGTTTAATGGTCCAGAATACCTTCCCAAGTGTCGGGAATCAAAACTGTCATAAAAGACTACATAAAGCACACTAAACTGTGTAATTTAGCACCTTAACGAACCGGTAACCAACCGAACAACCGGACACTACCCGAAACACCAAATTTTCACTAGAAACATTGTTTTAGTGTTACGAAGCTAGTTATGGTCACCGAACATCATAACACATCCTATAAACATATAACACACTTAACCCAAACTAAAATCCCTAAAGATCTAACTAAGTCCTTAACCAATATTTGAAAACCAATTATACACCCCCCATTGGCGGATCCAACATGGGTCCCACACCCATGATTTGTTCAGTTGTTTATTAGATCTTGTTTGATTTTTGGAGACACATTACACATAAGATTAACAAATGTTGGAGAAGTTAATTTATAAACCCACAAGTTCTTTCACTTCTCATTTTCACAACACTGATGCGTGTGAAGTGTTATATATATTAGGTGTATATTTTAAGCCCTTTTTAACACTTATTTTAGCCAAGTTTTAAATTTATAAAACACGATATTTCACTAACACTAAACACACATATGGGCAAGTGCACCCATCGTTGAGTGTAGTATAGCGTTGGTAAGATACCGAGGTCGTCCAAGGACACAAGAGCTTTTAGTACCGGTTTATCCTCAACGTCTAACCAAAATAAAAGTTTAGAAAAATGTTTTAAACTAAGAAAAGGTAAAAACTAACTAAGATGCTGAAAATAAAAATAAAAAGCAGATAGACAAGATGAATCACTTGGTTCCGACTCGTATCTAGTATAACCTTTGATTATTTCCGCACTTTTGCACATAATTAAGAGATTATCTTAGTTATTGTAGTAGGCCCCTCTTTTGAAGGTGACGTTACCCTCACCCCAGTAGTTTGAGTCAGCAGGGATACAATCCTAAAAGGGTGGATTATTGGAAGATAATGAATTAAGTTATTAATGCAGTATTGTGGTAGGCCCCGCTTTTGGCGGTGACGTTACCCTCGGCTAAGTAGTCTGAGTCAGCAGGGATACAGTCCTAAATAGCCGGGTTATAGTATTAATAGTAGTTAACTTATGAGGGGATCAAAGAGTTTGGACCCCCGCCATCCAATACCGTGAACTATTGAAGGAGATCCTACTAAATTTGACCCAGGTCCATTGCAGGACCTCTAAACGCTGAACAATGGCAAGACCTTTACCCAACCGTTCCCTTAACCCCCTACCAGGTAGCCAACATACCTCCATATAGACCGTGGAGATATGAATGGTGAAAATCCTTTATTTTATATAGACAGTAAAATAATGCCAAGACACCACGGACAAACGATATGGAAAGATCACCTTCAACATAAGTAACTAGTTATTAAAGTCATTAATACAAAACCAAATAAAAAGTGCAAAAGATTAGAAATAAAAAGTATTATACTAGACACTTTGTCTTCACCAAGTGATGTAAGAGACTTAGGCAAACATGGCCTTGATTGTCAAGAACTCTTACGATCAATCTTGGATCCCGAGACGACTCACACACTCTACGATGGACAATGGATGATGGTGGTGGATGATGGTGTTGTGATGGTGGTGGGTGGTGGGTGGTGGATGAAGTGTTAGAGAGGTGGTGTGCCAAGGGATGAGATGAAATGAATCCAAGCACTCCTATTTATAGGCTGAACAGAGAGCTGGACACGGCCCCGTGTCCGCTGGGCACGGCCCCGTGTCCATCTGACAATCTCTCTCCTCATTAATTGTAATTCGCAATTACAATAAATGCGCCTGCTGTACTTTCGACACGCCCCCGTGTCCGCTGAGCACGGCCCC